>JAODLI010040211.1:1482-18005 GCA_027575585.1 Percopsis omiscomaycus | reverse complement strand
GGAAGGAAAAACTGTACTTCTGAGGGGGGGATGAATGATCGTGCGGTTCAAAGTCTGGTGCTGGCCATGTACGTTAGAGTGTGTACGTGAGTGTTTGTTGTCGTGTTTCCATTCAACGCGCATGAACTGCCTGCATTGTGCGTTGTGTGCATGCTTGTGAGCAAGTTTGTGTTTTAATCCAAGCACCGGAGACTCTTACATAGTATGCTGGTATTAAGGATCATTGCAGGATCATTGTCTTCCTGCCAACCTGTGTGAGTGTGGGGAAGGGATGTGCGTGATTAGTCGGCACCAGAAATACAGTACTAGTTGGTTAAACGTATTATTATTATTTTATGAATGTAATCATTTAAATTATATATTGACATCATTTGAAATGTCATGTCTTTCTAGTCAAATGTTGCTTTATAAAAAAGGAGCACCCGTTACTAATGTTAACAACGCCTGATTACAAACTAGTGAGAATTGTGATTAAACTGTGCTCAATTTTGTGTTTTCTTACTTTTAGACTATTTGACTCATCCAAACTTCAGTTGAAACATCAGGGAAATTAGAAGTTGGGAACATCCCCAGGTGTACTGTATGTGTGTGGGGACGGGTCATGAGTTAGGTAGATGAACAGACAAAAGAGGTGGACCGCAGGTAGCCAAGCAGCCGGTGAAGCTTTCCCCAGATGATCTGTTAGCAGATCAGAGGACCGGAGAGCACAATACAGTCTCCACAAAGAGCCCCTTATGGCTAATTTCCACTGAGTGGTACAGTACAGTTCGGTACAGTAGCCTACAGCACGACAGTAAACCCTGATCCGGCTTGTGTTTCGCCCACCAACAGTAACCTTACTTGATAGGCATGTATGCAAATTCATAGGTGAAGTAATCTTGTTACATAATGCTGTTAACAAATGTAGGCTACTAATTATAAGTCGCTTTGGATAAAAGCGTCTGCTAAATGCTTAAATGTAAATGTAAATGTATGCCGGATCGCTATAGCCGCGCCAAAGTAGCGATCAACGTCATAATTGCGTCCCATACCGAATCGAACTGTACCGGTTCCCAGCCTGAGAGGAAGACGGTCTGCTTCACTCTGCCATCATTGTCTTCTCCTGAGCCAAGGAAACATTCACAACGAGGGGTCTTTATATTGCACATGCGGGTCCTTTTTGGGGGATTTACATGCCAATAAACATCTGTGTTTTTCCAAGATGCTTGTACTGCATGTCCCAGCCTGGGAGCCACAGATTTGCTCCTTGCGATTTAATGTCAGGTTTCTCAAAATATTTCCCTTTTGTGCGATTTACAGGACTAACTGTAATTCATTCTGTTACCCATGTCTAAACGACCTCCAAATGTTAGTAAATTACACCACAACATTTGTGTTAGATCATTAAAGCGTAGCTCTGCGTAATGAACTTGCAACTAAAACTATCTAAATAAAACGTATTTGTAAATGACGCTCATGCATTTGTTTTAGGAGCGCCAATGTGCGTTTCAGGGTTTAACGTCTTTGACGATGTCTCCCTCAAGTGGCATCAATAAGGAATTACAAGCAAAAATGTTTCCCATCTGTAAAGACAATACTTACAGTATCACCCATTAGATCTGAGGTAGTTTATAAAACGGAGGGCATTGCTGATGAAGAACACGCATGCTCACTCAATTTACATAATGACATAGTGAGGGACTAACTGACTTTTGTCAGAATAAGAAGAAGAAAGAGGTTTGTTATTTGATTTTTTCTATATCCAATGCCTGACTGTGCCAGGATGGGGAGTGGCTATTCTCAGTTCATTTGCTTTAGTTAGTTTTACTTCTGCCATCTAGTGGTGAGAAATCGATTATTAATGCTACTTTAAGAAAGTCCATGGAGGAAATCATCCTTGAGCAAGATGTCTAACCCCTACCTGCTCCTTAATACTTTGTATGAATCACCTAATTGTAATATAAAATACGTGTTATTGTGGTTTATTTCCAAAAAGTGGTTACAAATGTGATAATTTGTATTTCCAGGAGATACCGAGATACAAAAGGGTTTTCCATCTGGGCTTATTAGAAACACGAACATAGAAGCGAACCAACAAGCTCTGCAGTCTGCAGTCTCACAGGTGGACGGGCCACGGGCCACTCCCGGGGAGGGCCGACGCTAGTGGTAGTGCACCCTGCCGATGGTGCCAGTCCCTGTGGCCAGAATATCGGGCTGCCCGTTCCTCCAGATCTCCCTGACGATGCGCTCCCTCTCCTCCAGGCGCCGGGCCTTCTCCAGCTCCTCGGCGGACGCGAAGACGTTGACGCTCCGCAGGGTGCCGTTGGACTGACTGCTGCGGTCGCTCAGCGGCCCGGCTGTCACTTTAGGGACCTCCTCCTCCTCCTCCTCCTCCTCCTCCTCTTCCTCTCTGGCGCCTTCCTCGACGCTGTGGTCCTCCTCGCCCTCGCTGGGCTCCCTGAGCCGCCTCCTCTCGGGGGAGGGGGGAGGCCTGCGGGGCCTGCGGGGCCTCCGGGGCCTGCAGACGAGGCCGGACACCAGGAGGCACAGCGCCAGGAGCAGGCCGGAACAGACGCCCATCATGAAGTACAGAGCAAAGCTCTCTGGATGAGCTGCGTGCGGAGAACACGTGTCAGGCCCATCGACTGGCTCGTTTGCTAGCGTCCGTTCTGCTCTCCCTGCCTTTTCATTTGCTCTTTCATGTCTGTGTTTTTCCCCAATACTACTAAGGCGTTTATTTCATTCTCTCTCTCCTTCGGAACCTTCTCTCACCAACTGTTGGATCTATTTGATTTCTTTTTAACCCCAGTTTTTATTTAGTGTTAAATTTTCTGTTGGCTATAATGAAACATGGCTCTGAAATGTAGTTATAGCAGGTTAACTTTCCTGCACACCATATTGCTACACTGGTATTTTGTGGTTACCTTGTAATGCGCAAGCAAGCAAACAAACTAAACTAAACTACAACGCAAGTCAGTCAGTGCAGGTTGAAACTTGAATTTAGTATTTGTATGGAAATAGGGCAATAGTGGTATACAGTACATAGATGATGCACCTGGCCACATGCAACAACACTGGCCTGGGATCTATGCCTCCATTTAATCCCTACTGTCCCTGTATATTTACCCCTGGAATAACACCATCTGTCTTTGTTTAAACGAACAATATGCAAATATCGAAAAGGGACAGGGAAACAGTGATAAGAAGACGTTATCTTGAGTGGAGAGTTACGTGTACATACAGTATATAGACATTCACCTTTGATGTGTGCGTAGGTAGCCATGCTGTTACTGAGCAGCTCCATGTCTTTCTTAATGGGTTCCATCCTTGTCCCCTCTCATCTCCGGGGCTCCCTTCACACGGGGAATTCTCCACCTTCCACCAGCCAGCGGCGGGCGGACTCTGGTGCATAAAAACCACGTAGACATTTTTACTGAAGCGTTCATGAAGCGTTTGTTTGATCGATTCATAGCAGTGGAACTTGGCATATCGGTGATTTCAAAATATGTCATATTCTTTGACATTCAGGAGATATGTTTCTGTTGTTGTTGAAGTTAACGTAGCGCAATCACTCTCCTTCTACGCTGAGTTTTTTTTAGCAAAGCCAAGGGGTCTCAGTTTGTGCTTCTGAAAATTCCCAAGACTAAACTAAAAATTACAATTTTATTTAAATCACAATAAATTGTAAAACACTGACTGCTTCTAATATGGTAACATCAATTTCACAAGGACCCTGTGTTCTCCGGAAATGCTCCACACTGTGTCCCCCAGTGAGGACAACAACACAGTGTGTCTGGTCTGGTGTTATTTCTGCTGGGTCACCCGGATGGACCCCATTTTCCTGTGCTGTGAGGGCCGGCCCTTTGCTTTTTTCCCCCACAGAGAAAGGGACATTTCACATGCCTGTTTGACCTTTGTGGCGTACCATGTCCCACTTTTCCCACTCAAGAGAGGTTTTAACCTGTGTTGTAATGTCAAGAAGGGAGTGAGTGAGACGGAGGGTTTGGGAAATGCATGGAAAGGCTTTTTTTTTTTTCACAGTAAAACTCTGATGTCGGTGATGCTATATTTTCTTTTCCACCGTTCCCTGTCACTACAACAACATGTGCGTGGGAGCAGAATGTTTTTCTTTCTAGTACTTTCTCTCCAGGGACCACCAAATCTTTTCCCTCGCTCCAATTGGACCCCTCGGGGCCCAGCGTTTTTACCTCCCACCCAGATCTTTATCAGTAGGACTTTTTGGCACACACCACATTTACAGACATTTTGTTTTTGGGGCCAATTATAGTGGTGGTCGCTACGTTACCGTGACCGCTTACTGGTCTAGTGAGTCATGGGTATTCATGTGTGGGTCTCACACCAGTATAGCCTGGGGTTAACTTCTTCCTCGCCCTGGTAATGGATTTGATTCACAGTGGGGAGAGTGTGTGTGTCACTGTCTGCGCCCTCTATTTACTACCCACAGACGATAACAACATAAGCACAGTGTGCAGCTTTGTTTTCGGTTCAGTTCTTGTAAAGACACACGGTTTTATTTTAAATGAGTCCCTGGTCCTGGCTTTTATCTCATTATAATAGTGTTACTTACTCACTGCTTATACCAAATGATGTCAAATTCTCTATGAAAAATGTTGCACTTGTTAAAAACCACAACAAAAAAGCGACTATTTGTGTCCCTTCTTATGTGCACAAGAGCACACCGCAAAGCTGTGACTAACTAACAAAAACACGGAGCTTACAATAAAGTCTGTCTGAAACTGATGCAGCGCGCCAATACCATGAGAGAAATGGCCGTTTTATGCAGCCACGGTCGAGATGAGACAGATTTAACACCCAAAGTTTCCAGACAACTCCAGCCGCTTCTGAAGTGAACTGTGGACACGAATAAGCCGGCAGCTGTAGCTGTTTATGTGACCCATAAAATGCACTCCCGTTCAACCCTCCACATTTCCTGCTTAGATAATCCAATTGGGTCTAAAGATGAAACTGGAAACCACTAAAGTGTTGTTTCACAGAAGTAATCCTGTTTCCACCAGATGTGGTCTAACATCAATAATATTCGATCAAACAGCTACTTGAACTAACATTGTTACTGTCGGGAAAAACTCTTGAATCAACCACATTCCCTACATACGCAGACACTAACAAAACGCATGTTACATAGTTAGTTCAGAAACCATTCCGCACAATCCATGGTTTCAGGCTCTTTGTAGTTCTTGCATCTATAAATAATTTTACGGGCTGCATTATTACACCCTACAATAAACTAGTTTGCTGCCATATATTCCCAGACAATAGAGTCTCTATATTGGATGTATTCAATTGTTCTTAGGTTAAATTTTTATTTTTTTAATCAATCAATGAAAAAATACATTTAAATTTGATCCATTAGCTAAAGAATAACACATTAGGACATATAGAAAGACGGATAGACAGACAGATAGATAAAACTCAACCCACCTTGGTTTAGAACAGCAGTGGACCGCTTTCTATCTGTGGACACAATAATCCCAAACTTACCAAGGAATGAATTCCAAATTCAGAATGAGCTGTCGGTCAAAAAAAAAAAAAGAAGATTCTAGAAACAGAAGCTGAACACATTTCATCTCGGACGTAGCTGAGGTCCAGTGAAAACAGTCCTCACATGTGTTTGTGTGTGCTGCCTCTCTAGCATCAATGTAGCTGCAATACACCCCCTCCCCTCAGAGAGAAGACTACCCAGGGAGGGTGTAGATGCCCCTAGTTGTTTCCTGAAGGCGAGGCAATGCCCTCTCGGTGAACGGGAAATTCATTAGCATGTACTGTCTGGTAAATGGAAACATTCGAATCCAGAATTGAAGTAAAAACAAACACTTACCAAGAGAACGAAGCACAATTCACTGGAGCTATCCCTTTATCACGCGACCTCAGCGCGGGCCTCTGCCGTAGGTTTGTGTTTGTGACCGGAGGGAGGTGATCTCTGCTTGTGCCACAGTGAGGTCTGTTCAGTGTTAAGCCAGGAGGGTGGAACAGGAAATAGCTAGACGGCTGCCGCGGGCACAGGGCCGCGGTGCTCGGGCCTGAGGATTAATCGGCTTCTTTGTATTATTTAAATCACAGCCTTTCGGGGATAGGGCTCGGACCATACGTTCCTGGCAAGCGGTTTAAGCAAACAGTAAGGTGCTGGCACCAACAAGCACAGGTGTTGTTTCACGGCGTTCAACATGCGAAGGCTCACACATAAACGCTAGCTGGGCAGACAATAAAATAATTGTTTATGCGGACATGCTGTATGCCCCAGTAAAGTGCTATTCTGAGTCTGGTGGGTGTTGGTGTGGCCGTTGGTTCAGTGTTTTCGGCAACGCAGCAAGCACTCATTATGTGGCTTGCTGTCATTTAGACATTCTCAAGGTCGTTTTTTTTTTTTTTTTTTATGGAAAACACTGTCAAGAGAAAATAACTCCTGAAGTCATAGGGTAACCACAGCTCTGCCCATAGGTCACAACAATATTCCAAGTGGCCAGGGACATTCCACAAGCACCAGTACTATATTCTTCTCTCACCACCGCATTACACACTAAAATCTACTGTGTGCGAAACGGTTGGGAACTTGGTAATAACACTCCATCTTCACCGAGGGGTTTATTTTCCCCCGCTGCCTCCGCCTAATGTTGTGTCAGGCCTGTCCTCTTCCTGACACTCTTTGGAAATAACACAACCCTTCGCAAATTCCCTGAATTCTCCAACACACGCATTCATTCACTCCATTTGGTCAAGCAGCGTTCCATCCACTTAGAGGGGAGAGGAGCGGCTTGTTCATGCAATAGGGAGCCATTTGTGTTTGTGAGATGCATGGCTAGGCTGTGGAAACACCCCCCCCTTCACCAGACTAGTATTGATCATGAGTAATGTGTTCCTTACTATGGCCTGGCTGCACAGACACACAGACACACACACAGATGGATGTTTCATGCCCATGCCTGGGAGAACAAAACATTGACAGAGATGGGTCACACACCCTTAGTCACCGTTAATGCCCTTAACTCAGTGTTAGCTGTCAACAGTCTATAAAATATACTGCTGTGTCAACGTTATTTTACAAAATGTTTATTTTGAATTTCTATACATTACACGAGATTTAAATAAAGTTATTTGTAACAAAACGCATCAGACACCAGCTTTTAAAGATACATAGCCCGTGTTTCCAAATGGTTATTTTGGACAAGTCCCAACAGACAAAAGGTCTGTATATCTTAATATCCCAAAAAAAGGAAGAAAGAAAAAAAAAGGAGGGAAACCTAGTTCTTCTTTGCATATTCCTTCCTTCCGCCCCTTTCCGCGGGAAAGCTGCGGACTCGGCGTATCTTGGCCAGCTGGCTCTCTATGGTCTGCATCATGTCCACGTGGTCGGGCACGTGGACGTAGCGGATGTTCCTGCCCGTGATGAAGAGGTCCTCCAGCCGGGCCAGGCGGCCCCGCCGGTCCCGGTACAGCACCTCGGCCAGGCGCACGTTCATGAAAGCGTCCACGTTGACCACGCGGCCCCGCGCCGCGCTCTCGTCCCGCAGATCCACCGTGGTCACCTGCCCGTGCAGGCCCTGCAGCAGGATCACCAGGCTGTTCTCCGCGATGGTGCGCTCCCTGATGGAGCTCGGCCCGGAGCTCGGCACGGGGCTCGGCACGGGGCTCGGCCCGGAGCTCGGCCCGGGCGTCGCAGCCTCTGGCTCCATGGAGGGTGATGTGACGACTGCCTGAGGGTTACAAGCAGGTAGGGAGAGTCAGTAAATCTATCCAAGGCTTCAATGCATTACGAGTAAGAGCCTCGAAGCTGCAGTTTAGACGTGACTGGGGAAAGTCCGCAGATGAGCCAAATAAATGATGTCCACTCACAGATAAAGCAAATAATGTTGATTAACTGGTAAAAGAGGCGCATGTCAAGGTCTGGGATATATCAGTAGTAGTGTCAGTAGTAGTAGCTACTATTAACCATTTCCATGACGGTTGGGTGGAACAAAATGTTTAATGCATTCAACTGGAGGAGAGAAAAGAGAAAGTAATTTCATCATTTAGTCAATTTAGTCAACTAGGTCAAAAGCACAGTAGGCATTATAAACCAGCCTTGGCTCCGCGTTGTTATTGTAATGGAAATGGTCTTTGTGACAGAACAGAACAGGCTAGTGTATATGTGCATGATAAGTTCTATGTGCACTACTGCCATTTATAAAATTATCATGATTTTGAAGAGAGGGTCTGTTCTGATGGACTAGATTATAAACAAGATTAGATTAGATTGGTAACTGTTAGTTGAATTTTACTGAAGGCTACCTCGGTCAGAACCATAGGGGTCAGAACACGCCTTTCATCAACTGCTCCCTCCATCACGACGGAAAATGTAACGTTACGTTCCCAACATTTGCTTCCAGGCGTAATCAATTAAAATGGGTATTTTCCCCCCTCATTTTACAAGGACGAATAAAGTCCGAGAATCCTAGGATGTTCAAAGTGACAGTAAAATTTAATAACATGAAAAGATTTTTATTTATTTACAAGGAAATTACATTTCACTTATAGAAATAATTTGTAGGGATAATTGAATGGTCCCTTAATACTGGTAGGGACGCCAATCCCCTAACCTAAGCCTATGGGCGAGTACCATACAATTGTATTTTCGATTGTTATCCTCATGGACATACATGCAATAGCCATGTTAGAGGCGCCAGCTCTGCGATTCACCGAGGACATTAAATATCGCCTATGTTATAGAATTACCTGTAGTAGTTTAGTCCATTCCTCATTCACTTACAACGTACAGATTCTTTCAATTTCCCAAAAGTAACGAATGAATTAACACATGGGGTAGTAGGAAGTGTAGTCCAATGACGTTTAACATTGCGTCACATTTTTTCTCTAACTTGTACTCTATCCCCCTCTAGCGGCTCCTAGTTGATTTAGAAAACTGGCCGAGTGGAACAGAGTCCTACTGTATGACAGAGAAACTGATATTTGAATGAACATTTACATTAAAATATTATATTTCGTAACATCATTATGGGAAGCTACTTTAAGATACATTACATACATTAATATATAGATTCATTCATAGATGCATTCCTTTGTTACTAAGCGATCCCACTGATGATTTTAGCTCTCAGTGTTTGATTTAACAATTTAGAACTGTATCACACAACGGCTACAGCTAGAGTTGGTCCATCATGGCCAATAGGTCATCTCCTTTGCTGCTGCTGGCCTCGTTTGGCTGGCCTCCCTGGTCTTCAAACTCTCCTGAGATGCGAGCCAGTTCAGTGCTCGCCTGTACGTCCTATGCCAAGACAAAAACGAAGACTTGACTGCGCTGCTACAAATTGCTGCATGTCATTTTATTATACTAGTGGGATTAGTGGGTGCATATATAGTGATACGTTCATTGATTAGAGGTTATCATGAGGATTTATGACAAGCTTTAAAAACTCTGCAACAACTGACATTCAAGTCACACCTGCATAGCTTGAATATTCAACACTCCAAAGAGGGAGGACTCGGCTTCCCCCGAAGCTCCCCTGATAAAGAAAGCCAAGTGTTTATATAAAGCGTCTGCTAAATGGCCTGTGTTTCTGCACAAGCAAACGCAGAAGGCGAGATAAGAATCATCAGTACTATTGCTGCACAAACGAGAAAAACAACGTACGCCTCTTCCTCGTCTTTGTCCGTAGTAAACAGGTTGATGCGGAAGCCTGTTTCAGCAGTGGACGAGCTCTGAACATTGATGCCTCCCATCAGACGGGCCAGGAGGTTCAGCTCCTCTTTGGCCAGTGGGTTTGGAGTATCATCCGTCTGTAGTGTAATGAAGGCATTGTGAGTTATCGACGGGAGCTTTAAGGCCTTGGTAAATGTCCCAAAATTAACAGTTTGATTAAATGCTTAACTCAACATTCATTCAATTCAACTGTTTGACTGTGCCTCTGCACTTCAATCACATTTAAGTTTGACATTTCGGCAATATACCTTCAGGGAGGGACTCTTTGACGTTTTCGTCTCATCTGGATGGCTCACACTGTACCTTATCATCCGTAAGCGAGATGACGGCATGATACAACCCGGAAATAGGAAAGTCATTGAAAATAGTTGATTCACATTGTGTTTGTCAAAATACATTTTGTGGTTTCCCCCAGAGGCTTATGATATCTGATTGGACGAACAGCGGCGTAATGTACATACATGTTTGTGCCGAGTCCAATGATTCTGTTTCCATGCAGTTCAAAAGAGCCTTCCCTGGTGGGGCTTGAGTAGCAGCCTCCTGTGGGGAACTCCCATCGCTTCACTTCTCTGCCCTGGTTATCAAACATCCTGTGGTAAGACAAGTGCGAGTGTGACTGTGTAGTCATTAGAAACATCTTGTGCGTCATGCAAATCCCTATAGATGCATCGTCAACAACTGTGTTGGTCCCATAACTATTCATACCCTCAAGTTACCTCTCTAAATAGGTTAACTCATTATATTGGTGTGTTGAATTTGTCTGTATGATGATGCTCAGACCATTTAAAGATACACTCTTTGATTGCATTAGTGTCCCAAGATCTCCAATTATTGCCCCAGCTCACTTTTGGTGTTTGAAACAGACATCCACAAAAGTGTGGGAGGAGGGGTAGAGAATGGTTTGAGGCTATAAGAGCTGTAGGGGGAAGTAAAGAGGAATGTGAGGCACTCAGCCCCAAGGTGCTGGAGGGGCATGAACTCTCTGAGTTTAAAAACCAAAACAACAAATTCTAATATTGGTTCCAACTACCAGGGTTATTCCAGACACAAGTCTCTTTAGCGCCAGAAGATACCAAGTTGTTGAATACCTTACTAGTCCGGGAACTTCTATCCCATGTGGCACTGGCCCTGAGGTTGAGATGGCAAAGCGTCCATTTGGATTCTGGACTTTATTCTTGAGGAAAAGTGACACCTGGACAAGGGAGAAATAGAACCAATTAAAGATGTCAATTGGTAAAATTGCCATTGTCAACTTTAATTTAATTGATGGCCACTGTACAGATACTCACGCGAACATGCATGTCTTGAAAGAATATGAGCAGTGTTTGTCTAAGGAGTTGGAATTCAGCTTCGGCCAATGATGTATAAACCTACGAAGAAAGAAGAAACAGGTCACGCAGGATCACTAAAATATATGGACTAGTTTGTTTGGCTACTGTACGAAATACATGACATCCACCTTGGAGTACCTCAATTATCTTTCGATGTGTCTCATCCACTTGGTTCAAAACCACAGCAGTGTCTTTCACAAACTCCCTGGTGGCATCTATGTGGTTGTAGGAAATAAGCAGTAGGTCTTTGGGCCGTGGACAATGGAAGACCTGATATTTGAAAGCCATGACCATAAGTTCATAAAGCTACAATGAAAGAGAGGAAAAGGGCATTCAATTGTCCATTTTACAGCACAAAATGAACACATGAGCAAACAGTAGACAACGTCTATGGAGAGTATGCAAGGTGACGGTTCAGAACTTGAATTTGATCACTTTTGTCACATACCCTGTCCATACTGGCTGGATTGAGCCTCATGATTGAGGTGTGTGCCAACCGAGTTAGCACTGTTTTCATTGTTCTATGAGAGTACAGTTGCTGGGGCTTCAAAAGTTCATCCATAAAGCCTTTACTATACATGGTTCCAATGATATCGTTCATAACTATGGATGGAAACAATAGACGGTTGTCAGTTAATCGCCTACTACAGAATACAGTCTGTATGTTTTTAATTGAGGATTGCGACATTAGATTACATTCTACAGACCCCACTATTTCATATACAGTAGCTGCATCAGGTTATACTGTAGGTTTAAGAAGCAGTGTCAAGAAACCTGCCACAGGAAAAATTAACAAACAAATCAACACTAAAGTATTAATGATGAAATAAGGATGAATACCTCTCTTTCTGTCATTGTCTGACCATACACCTGGAACCAAATCCAGTTGCCCAAAGAAAAGAAGGACAAGCAATGAGAGAATGTGGTTGAAAAAATAACTATTTAGTCAAATCTATGGGAAAGGGTACTTCTGTGTATTTGTGTTTTTTGGATTAACAACTAATGCCAAATGTCTGAAAGAAATCCTTTTTGATTTATACGGGAAATACTTCCATCTTTCTAGTGTAGAAACTTAAAAGTTAGCCTGTCAACAAGGGAAAGGGATATAGGGTGGCTATAAGGTTGGTTTTATTCTACCTGACTACCTTTTTCTGAATTGTCCTCAGTCGTATTGTGAGCTCGTAGTCGCTGGTCCAGTATATAAAGCATCTCTCCACCGAGATTGATAAAAACCAAGGGGAGAGCGCTCATAGACATTGTTCAAGGCAGAGGGATTAACTGCTCACAAACAGGATATACAAACGAGCACAGGAACAGGAGATGTAAGCAGATATATCAAGCGCAACAAGGGAAATGTGCTTGCCATTTCAAATCACAATATCTATTTCCTCCTGTTGTGTACCGCATGCAATAATCAGTTCTTAGTAGGAAAATTGTTTATTTACTTTAGTGAGCTTGTCATTCTTTCCGCCATTCTTCTTTGTAAGATGTAACAGGTGGCCAAAAGGGGGATCAGCAGTAGCAGGCAAGTTAGCTGGCTGAGATTAGCACAGCACAGCCAATCAAATATGGGCTGGACTATTTCTCAGTGAGAACAGTTAAGAGCTTTTAATGTCCTGGTCACACCAATAAAATACATATACAGTACAGACATAAGAGATGTACAATTGGAGCTGAGACTCAAAACGATTACAGTAAACATTGAAAATTAGCATTGCAGAATGAATATAGCCATTGAGCTTTTGAGTAACTACAAAATTGTACATTCTGTACATTATAGTTATGGATGGAAAATAATGACCTAATTATGGATGACTGGTAGCCCAAGACTTATAAAAATAGAACAGACAAGTTTATTTACATGATTTTACTCACTACCTCTTCTACTATGGGGTCTTATCAGAAAATAAACTGTCTGCATTAGGTTAATCTCTTTTACTCCCTGCCACTCTGTTTGTCTTGCAGTCTCTAGTTCTCTTATTCTCTATCTCTTATTTAAAAGTAAAGATAACAGAGTATAAAATGCAAATGTATGTTTAACGCACGTTGGTGAGAGTGAATTGTCCAAATGTGTCTGTATGCTGAGCTTACTGGTTCACAATAAAGGTTTCTCTGGACTACAAAAATACAATTTAGAAAAATGAAATGTTTATTATATGAAAATTAGTTAAACAAAAAACGAAGATAAGAGACTTAACGCTTTTACTGGAATACAGAATATCCAACTGGTGTAACATGGGGATGTATCGGCTCCTTATTCTACTTCATTTGTAAGTTGTTCCTATTATATTTGTAATGTTCTATTATTTTTATCTCTCGTGGTTTTTCTCATATCAATACTTCATATTCACTCTATTTCAGTTGTTTATTTAACTCATATTCTGTAACATTATGCATATAATTTTTTGTATTATTCGTAAGAAAACCTTATCAGTACCCTTTTTAAGTTCAGTTTCACCACCAATATGTATACTGTATGCTGTCTTCTTCCTAGAATGGTTGCAACCTTCAATTCGGGTTTAGAGAGAGGTTTCAATGATGACCCAGATCTAGATGTAAGATTATATAACCTGAACTGGATGGCATCTATACCCAATGACACGAAGATCTCAGGTATTTCCATACCTGGAACACATGAAAGCTTAACTCTTTATGGAGGACCACTTGTACAATGTCAAGTTTGGACCTTGGACAAGCAACTTAAAGCGGGGATTAGATATTTTGATCTGCATGCTGGCAACTGGTTTGACCAAAGTACTGTTGACATACGGGATGGATATTGGATGTTTTGGCAACATATGAAATTTCATGAGGTCCTTAATATAATGTTGGACTTCTTAAAAAAACATTATAGTGAAACTGTGCTTTTAAGAGTCACACTGCATGGATTATACAAGAAGACAGCTGGGAAACTAATACATAAATCAATACAAAATTTCAAGGATAAAATATGGACTGAGCTTTCTAGTCCAACTATGCAACAAGCAAGAGCAAAGATTGTGTTTGTTCAGAGTGACAGTTTCAATGCTGGAGTCCTTATCCATGATACATTTTTTCCTGGTGATGATAAATTCAAAAACACTGATAATAAAATAAATAAAGTCAGAAAATATCTAAAGGTTGCCAAACAATATTGTGCTCACCATATCATATTGACTGACAGTACAGCATCATATTTTTTAAACACCCCTAAAAAGGTGGCTAAAGGCATTAACAAACAGCTCAACAACCTTGTCGCAGAACACAAGAGCAGTGGTTCAAAGCCTGGTTGTTTAGGTGTAGTAACCATGAATTTCCCAAGTCCTGATCTTATCAAGAATATAATTGAAATTGAGCCATGTATTTGTAGCGATAGAGAAAAAGGGGCAGCATCTCACTCAGAACCCAGTCTCATTATGTCATATACCATAACTAACCCAGGTCCCTTGACCAAAGCATACACCAACCTGAAACTAACATCCCAGCCAGAAAAACCACAAATTACATCTGAAGCAGGATTGAAGGTTGAGTCAACACCAAAGCAAGGGTCAGAACGAATATTTGACCCACAAACCACTCCTGAAAAAGGACCTGAAGAACCAGTCTCGACAAATAATATTGAAACCAAACCTGGGTCAGCAACATCGGAGGAAGCTTTAGAACCAACACATACTACTGCTGAACCAGATTCAGACACAAAGAAAACACAAGTCACACCTGAACTAATATCCATCCAAGGTAGTAAACCAACACTTGAGCCATCCATCACAATTGAAAAAACAACTGATTCTGAATCCCCAATGTTGACTGGGGAGCCTGACATGAATCCTGAGCCAAGATTTGAGTCATCTCCAACTTCTGGAATAGGGTATAAACCAACATCAGAGCAAAATAATATTGCTGAGACTGCTTCTCAACCAGAGACAATAACTGAGCCACATGAGCCACAATTGCAAACAACAGATCAATCACTACAGCAGACAATGGAACCACACAGTAATCCTGAACCAGGCTCAGAAACAACAATAAAGACACACATCACACCTGAACTGCCATCCAACCAAGGTCCTGAACCAACACCTGAGCCTTCTATCACAACTGAAAAGGCTGAATCACCAAGGTCATCTGAAGAGCCCCGCACGAATCCTGAACCGCAAATTGAGTCAGAATCACCAACTTCTAAGCAAGACTCTGAACCTACAAATTTACCACCAACCACACCTGAAACAGCAACTGAACTTCAGGCTTCAACAACTGGACAAGGCCCTGAACCAACACCTGTGACTCCCGTCATTACAGAAAAAGCACCTGATTCTGAATCACCAAGTTCGACTGGTGAGCCTGACATGAATCCTGAGCCAGGATTTGAGTCATCTCCACCTTCTGGACTAGATTTTGAACCACCAACAGAGCAGAATATTATTCCTGAGAGAGTTTCTCAACCAGAGACAATTACTGAGCCACAGTTGCCAACACCTGACCAAGGTTTACATCAGACACCGGAACCACACCGTAATCCTGAACCTAGCTCAGAAACCACAGAGACACACATCACACCTGAACTACCATCCAACCAAGGCCCTGAAACAACACATGCACCTTCCATTACTACTGAGAAAGCTGAATCACCAATTTCCCCTGGGGAGCTGGTCACTAATTTGGAACCAAAAATTGAGTCAGAATCGCCAACTTTTAAGGAAGAGTTAGAACCTACAAATTTACTACCGACCACACCTGAAATGACAACTGCACTTCAGTCACCAACATCTGGACAAGGCCCTGAGCCAACACCTGTGTCACCCATCACTACGGAAAAAGCACCTCATTCTGAATCACCAAGCTTGACTGGTGAGCCTGGCATGAATCCTGAGCCAGGATTTGAGTCATCTCCACCTTCTGGACTAGATTTTGAACCACCAACAGAGCAGAATATTATTCCTGAGAGAGTTTCTCAACCAGAGACAATTACTGAGCCACAGTTGCCAACACCTGACCAAGGTTTACATCAGACACCGGAACCACACCGTAATCCTGAACCTAGCTCAGAAACCACAGAGACACACATCACACCTGAACTACCATCCAACCAAGGCCCTGAAACAACACATGCACCTTCCATTACTACTGAGAAAGCTGAATCACCAATTTCCCCTGGGGAGCTGGTCACTAATTTGGAACCAAAAATTGAGTCAGAATCGCCAACTTTTAAGGAAGAGTTAGAACCTACAAATTTACTACCGACCACACCTGAAATGACAACTGCACTTCAGTCACCAACATCTGGACAAGGCCCTGAGCCAACACCTGTGTCACCCATCACTACGGAAAAAGCACCTCATTCTGAATCACCAAGCTTGACTGGTGAGCCTGGCATGAATCCTGAGCCAGGATTTGAGTCATCTCCAACTTCTGGAGAAAGTCCTGAACCAACATCAGAGCAAAATAATATTGCTGAGACTGCTTCTCAACCAGAGACAATAACTGAGCCACATGAGCCACAA
>JAODLI010040200.1:0-18010 GCA_027575585.1 Percopsis omiscomaycus | reverse complement strand
GTGAGAGAGAGAGAGAGAGAGAGAGAGAGAGAGAGAGAGAGAGAGAGAGAGAGAGAGAGAGAGAGAGAGAGTTGTAGTGAAGGCTCAACTCATACTGAAAGCACTGCATCTTACACTAAGTAACTGTTAAGACATACTAACTTCCATTTAGGTTATCTACAATGTCATGCTTGACATGGTAACTCTCAACCTGCATTAAGGTGGAATGCTCATACCCATTTCTATATAGGTAATAGATAAAATATTGCAGGTCTTGAAACCTGTGAGCTTATAATTCCCTCTAGTGAGCAATATGTAGTATTACACACACAACCATGACTACATAAATCTGTATTTAATATTAATGTCCAATACCATACTGTTTATTTAAACAGTAAACCTCAAATAGCCTGGTCCTCCAGGGCAATGTGAACCTTTCATAACAATATGGAAGTAAAAACAAGGTGGGCAATATGCCAACTGCCATTACGGAAACCAACTGTCACTCACAAAGGTATAGCCACATCAGTGACAGCACTGCTGTGGCTGGTGGAGAGGAGTTCAGCCGCCAGGCTTCCAGGACTTATGCGGTACATGTAACCGGCCTCTGTCCCCACAAAGACCTGCTGTCCTTCTCCTCTCACAGCAATGGAGGTCACCGCTCCCTGCAGCTGGACTTGTCTTGTATAACAGGAGGACACAGAAAGAAACAAGCAAGTGATGTGGTATAATAGTAAAGTCTTTGTACGTGTAGGAAAACAACAACATATTTACAACTAGCTCATTTTGCAGACCCTTTTAAAGCAACTTACAATTACAGTATTAAGGAGCAGATAGGGGTTAGACATCTTGCTCAAGGATGCTTACAGGTAGGCCGGGCATGCTGGGGACCAAACCTAGGACCTTTGGGATAGGAGTTCACCACCCTAACCACTAACCTATCCTGCCAGTTCCAATACATATTGAGGACAAATGGAAGGCATCCTCCCACATAAGTTACATGTTTTGTCAAGGGTGTGTACAGATTCTGCTTGTTGCACTGACAACTGACACATTCATTGTAACTGTTCCTGTATAATTGAGTAGGAAATCAGCAAATATGCAGCCTAACTTTAACCTGAGAGAGATCTCTGGAGGGCTTTACATTTAAATGTGGCAGTATTGTCTAGCTGCCATTTCCTGTATTTAAGTTTTAGCCTATTCATCAGATACTGGCAGTAAAATGGCAGTGAGACTGTCTTGGCCTATGATAATATGTGGACTTCCATAGAAAGTTCCTTATTCAGTCATTGATATTCTGGCTCCAACCCTGATACAAACAAAAGCAGCTTGTCTATTGGTCAAAGTATATCAGTGTATATTTGTCTAAAGGGGGGATGTGCAGTATGATGACAGGACTCACTTCAGCTTCTTAAAGTTGACTCCTGAGCAGAGATAAAGGAAGCCATCCCCTGAGCCCAGAAGGATGTCTCCAGACTTCAGCAACTTCAGAGTGTTGATGCCCTGCACAAAGAAACACCCCAAGATATACCGATCTGATGCATCTCCAATCTATTTAAAAGAACATCAAGTATATGTATATGTGCTCACAGCCCAGCTGTGTGTGTGGGGGTGCATACAGGCACATGGGAGACAAATTACAAAATGTACAGTAAAGATTTTGATCTTTAATATATTTTGTCCTTAATTTTTTGAGCAGTGTATAGCAGTTTAGGCCCCCCTTGAAAACAGGACGATGCATGTTGTCAAAAATATTCTCACACCTCTTATACTGTATGATAATGTAAGGTCAATGTAAATATTAGCTGTAGCTGATCTGTACATTTACAATTCTTACCTATGTGCAAGAATAATAAAAGCACTGAAATCGCTACTTACTACTAACAGTGAAAAATTACCATGTAGACAAAGCTACATCACCAACAATGTCAAACGCATGGAGACCAACCTGGCTGTATTTCTGCTTCACCGGCCCACAGGTGTTGAGAATGCCCCTTTTCAGGGTGACTTTCATTATGTCCCCACTGGTCGTGCCACAGAGAAATAACTGATCGTCCTCTGAGATCTGTGTAATGAAAGACAGTTTAATAACCAGACATGACAAGAGACAATTAATGTCTAAACTGAAAAACAATATATCAAAGGCATAGTGTGTCATTCTGACCACTAGGGGGCAGAATGAAAGACTTGCACCATTCTCTCTTATCTCACTGTCTCTGTGTGTGTGTGCATCATATGATAATTGTGCAATTAACAATGAAAACATAATTTGTACATCCTGGAGCGAGTGCTTTACCACACCATGTGTTACCATGGCCATTATTTTGTGACTTTTGTGATATATAATATATATGTTATCTTTGCACGTTGTTAGATTGAATTGTAAATTAAAACATTAGGTTTCACCTCAACACATTTGATGATCCGCTTAAACAAGCCTGTCTGACACTCGGTGGGCCTAATCTTGTTGGCATCATCCATCTTCCAGACTCTCAGTGTGCGGCTACAGAAGAACACATAGCGACAATAACAGACCAAAACATACTGTAAAAACACATAACATAATAACAGCAACAACAATGATGGCTTGATAGATTACAATATTTGCTGCCTTTCATGGGCATGATGAATGTTACATTAACCCTCTATGGTACAGCTGGGGTCAAAAGTTTAAATACACTTGTAAAGAACATGTATGTGATGGCAGTTTGAGTTTACAATAATTTACATTTAATAACAATAATTATTACAACTCTTATTTTTCTGTGATGAATCATTGGAGCACATACTTCTTTGTCACAAAAAACAGTCATGAAATTTGGTTCTTCTACTAATTTATTATGGGTCTTCTGAAAATGTGACCAAATCTACTGAGTCAAATATATAAGTGCTGTAGAACACATGCAGATTAATTTCCTACATAAAAGCATAATGTATTTAACTGTAAAATATTGTGTGAAATACATTTAGATAATTCTAACCCAGTTCTTTGCAAATGTATTGGAGCTGTATCCCTACCTAGTATACTTGTTACGGCCTTATGTGATGCCATTACGGTAACAATATAGCCTCAGGGCAACATGCAGTTGTTTGTAATTTTCTATAACACAAATAAATATGTCAGGTTGGTCAGTTTTTTCTTGATGATTAATTTGGCTACCCACAAACAACTCCTGCCTGTTTTGTAATCAAATATTCAGTCCACTGCCGTTCATGGAATGTAAAGAAGGTGTTTGTTTCAAAGGAAAATTGGGGCCTGTGCAGCCCCTTGAGACTGTGATGTTATTAAGTTATGTGAGGGTGCAGCATGGGTTGCATCGCTCCTCGTGCTGACACTCCTGGCTTGGAGGCGGGGCCCAGAATAGGACAGAGCTGGCAGCTGGGGAATACACCTGAAAGGTGTTGCGCCTCATCACCACTGCCAAAAAGGACAGACTCTGTGGCACAGAAAGGAGCCAAGGGGAAAAAGACTGACGATTGCCCTCCAGACTCGGTGTCCTATGTGCCAGGATTGGGCCATGCCGGACCTTGCTCCCAATTCACCCGTACACAGACCTCGCACGACGGAAAACAGCACCTTGGAAACACTCACATTCTTTTGCACATTCTTGGCTTGTTCTGCTGGTTACCGGTGGTTGCCTTTGTTACAGGGCCGCAACTGGCCAGGGTTTGAACAGTTGTGCAGAGGGTCTGTAGAGCCCTACAGACCCTCACTGGCCGACCACAACCCCGGGCAAGGACCCGACGCCAGCCCATGGAGACTGGTACTGCTGGCTGACGTGAGCGAAGAGGCCAACCGGGAAGGTGAGACGAGCATTCCATTAAACCCCCTGTTCAATCCGTTTTAGCAGGTGTCATGTCAGGCTTCCTGAAAGCTCAGACAGAGGATGACGACTGTGGCACTGTGGGGAGAAGGTCTTCGTGTTGGAAAGACGAATTACTTCAAGATCCAAAATGGCCAAACATCTGTTCCCGCTGTTCCGTCGGGTGGGGATCCCCAAAGACATTTTGAAGGACCAGGGCACTCCCTTTGACCTGTGTAGGCTCCTGCATGTCCAGCATCTCAGAACCTCAGTGTATGACCTGCACACTGACAGACTTATCAAACGCTTTAACCAAACCTTGAATAGGAGGTGAAAGGGTATAAAACTGAGAATGTGTGGGACGAGGAGTTCCTGCTCCTGTACGTGCTGTCCTTTACCAGGACTTTGACGGTGAGGAGCCGTTATCAGCAAGATGCTGACCCCGGCCAAACAGAAGTAGTCAGCAGGGGAGAGAGGCCTATTATCAAATAGGTCAACGTGTCACTCTAGTGATGACCACAGCCTGCTGCAGTGGATGGCCCAGGCGAAGGACACCAACGCCAGGGTGACAAAGTGGTACCACTCCAGCTGCCAGGACATGGCTGTCAGCTGGTGATGAGACGCACCTGAAACTCATTGCGTCTCATCACCACTGCAATAAAGGACAGACCTGGTGGCACAGGAGGGAGGTAAGCTCCATCCGGAAAGATTTATTGTTGTTCTCCCCGTCTTCACCAGACTCATCGTAGCCAGAGTGCTGTTTCACCAGGACTGGGCCAAGCCGGACCTTCCCCCCCCTCCCCATTCACCTGTACATGGACCTCGCACAGCAGAGAAGAGCACCTTTGAAACACTCACATTTTGCACATTATTGGCACCAATATTGTAAATAAAAAACCCTTCACCCTTTACTGTACCGTCTCTCATTCCTGCTACAGAAAAAACGTACGTACGCAGGCTGATCAATTTAATCACAGCCTTGGTTTCTATAAGGTTTATAGGGCTACAACAATTATTTTCATAATATGTGGATGGTTCTTTTAATTAATGAATGTAATTAATGTAAACCATAAAATGGCAGTTAAATAAGATAATACAATAAAAAAGACAGTAATGTTATTGTTTCTATTATTATCTTTATTACTTGATATATCAACTAAATGAATATAATGTAAATTGATTAATTGTCTGTCATTTGTATAATAAATTATTCTAGAATTATTTCACCCCTACAGATGTGATTCACTCACTCTCCAGCAGAGATGAAGATGTGGTCACTTGTGTTGGAGTACTGGATGGAGAGGCAGTGACCAGCATTCTGAGCCGTGGCTGGACTTCCACAGATAGCCTGCTTGGTCTCAATGTTCCATACCACAATACTGAGGAAAAAAAGTCAACTTTTGTCTTAACAAACAGTTAATCAACTAGGGCCGGATTTACTAACATCCCAAATAAAGCGTACTAAATTCCCTGTCCATTCTAAAATAGTGCATGTTTAAATAAAATGACAACAGGTGCAAACACCATGGAGGCGGCAGCATTTAAATGAGGGGTTTGCGTGTATTAATGGTTTCTGCCATGGTTTCATTCAGTAGCCTACGTCCCGAGTACGTGGAAATTGTATGTACAAGCCAATCATGCATAAGATTGCACTAAGTACTTGGGACAGCACACCTGAAAAAATGCTTTGGGATATTGACACAAATTCAGTTTATACTTGTTGTGAGAGGGCGCAAGCGAAGGCGCAAAAAACTGATTAAAAAACAGCTGTGGGTGATGGTATCAATAATAGTAGCCTAGTAGGCCAACCACTTGTTTGTATGTGTAGTGATGACTAAACCGAAACCCCCTATTTTTCAAACCCTGGCTACAGCCCTGTCCGCAACACTTGGCGGTTTGCACCTTCCTTTCAAACGTCTTAAATATAGATGCTGAAGCTATCAGTTGAATGTGCATGTTCCCCTCCCATTATTTTGCACATTGAAATTGAAACGGCCCAAATTGCATATTCATTAAGGCAATCTTGCACTTAAGAAAGATGTCATCCTCCGTGCACACCGTTAGTATCACCCGCAGTTCATTTGCGGGTGATAAAATTTGCAAAGGATTTTACTCACGCAAACCTTCGTAAATCCGCCCCTAGTCCACTATTCTGACATAGGCTATACTGTATATACACCCCTACGGAGCCCTGGAAGGGACATGGATGATCATTTTATATAAGTCGCATGCGCGCCTTAAGAAGGGCGCAAAGCTGTCCCGCTGCTGCCTGGCTGGCTCAGTTCCGGTGTTGTATCGAGCTGTTTCCTGGTCGAGATGTTTCCTCTGGTCCCGCCTCCGTCCGAAATGGCCCGAAGGGCGAAGGGAGCACTCATTCATTTATAGGCTAAATATAAATCGCTATTTTATCATATTTCTCTTAAATCCAGCTCCATTATAGCAGGTAAAGCACATCCTGACAGCTTGGAATATTACTGTCAGATTCTGTTCCCTCTCTGTTCCCTCTCCCTCTCTGAAAGGATGCTCACACATCTTTCAAATTCATATTGCTGACTTCTTTCCTCACAACAGATAAGTGCTGTGATTTTCAGGTTGATATCATTAAATTTGACCATTTACAACAGGGGGAACAGTATCTGACAGTAATATTCCGATCTGTCAGGATGCGTTCCTCCTGTTTTAAATGGTCAAATGCGACTTAGTAACGCGCGTGTCTTAGTAAGGCGCGCGTGCGTCTTATAAAAATTATCATCCATGTCCCTTCCAGGGCTCCGTACACCCATATATAAAAAACAAAAACAAATATACGGTTATTATGGAGAGTGTATACCACATCAAACATTTTCAATAGCCAATAGATTGGATCCTTACCTGCCATCATCTAGACCTCCAACAGACACCAGGTACTTGTCATTGGGAGAGAAGGACAGTGCCTCTACTTTGCCCTTGTGGAGCTGCAGTCGGGCATATAAAGCTCGATTTTCATAGTCCCAAATGATTATGTCAGCCTATAGAGAAAGAACACTTACTCACAGTCCTACAAATGATGATAATTATTATTCTCTTGTGTTTGTTGACATCCGTGCACAAGAGGGAGGCTGCATACAATAAAGCACTTATATTAATAGCATAATGCACACAAATATAAATATAGCATTACAATGAATGCACATTATTATAAATAACACTAGATACAAAAAAGATTGTTAAGATTTTAACTGTTCAATATTTTCATCGGGCACCTTGAAAACCACTGTTTTCAAACATGATTGGCTGTTGGCAAACTGTTGGCAAACATGATTTTAACTACTTTTGGAGGCTTATCCTTAGCTATATAAAGTAGTTTTTGTCTAGTATTTCACACTGACCTGAAAAGGGCATTTCTTTCTTACTGCTGTTAAAATCAGATTTAGAGGCATGTACTATTTTGGACATTACAAGTAATTAAAACCTATCGCAATCCAACATGTAAAGCACAGGAGCATATTCTTGAAACCAAAATATTTAACTTCGAAGAAGAAGAAAAAGAGCTACCTTGTGAAGCGATAGTTTGATAGCGTAGTAATAATAGGGGAGGGGACAACCTTTTGACAGATAAATACTGTAAACTGTGCATGTTATATTGTAACCCCGTTGGGAAGTGGTCCCTTGCGGCTAGTTATATAAAGTTGGTGTGAATCTAGATGGGTTAGACAATAACGTTTGTAAACCATTCCATTTTGATCCAGATTAATCTAATATATTAGGAATTTATTTACCAACCATTATTTACCATTAGTTATGAAAGTTACTGACGGTGCTAGTGCTAAATTGTAGCATCAGTTATGTCAAGATAACTAAACTCCCCATTCAGATGCATCAACAAGTCTCAGAGTATGTTTTAAGGGTTTAAAATCAAATCTACTTCTATCTAATCTATTTATTCCTGATATGAGAGCATTGGTCCACCAATCATGTAGGCTACCTGACTACCTCAAAAGCAAGTCAATTACCAAGAATGGAAATTTGACAGCTGAGTAGTTTATCTGTGCTAAAGTGAGAGGGTGGGACCTTGCACAACAGCATACCTTAAAGCCTGTGTGGATGATCTGTCCAGAGGCAATGAACCGTCCACTTTTGGACACTGAGACACAGGAGACATTGTTGGTGTGTCCGTCCAGTAGCTCCTGTGTGCCATCACTGATTCGTTGTAAAATGATGGTGGATCCTAGAGGATAGACTAGGTGCTCTCTGTCTGGATGGACTCTCAGACCAGAAAACACGTGTCCTGTTAAATCAGTGTAGTGTTATAAACTAAAAGACAGGGGAATACAAAGTAATGACTATTGATTAAAGTACAAACAAGTGAAAGATATGACAACAATCACAATAACCGATACACCAGGGGCAGCTCTACGGGGTGGAAAGGGGGTGGCAACCCTGTCACGGAGCTTGCCACCCCAGCTGCCATCCCAATCAACTCAAAGTGTGAGTCAATTGTGACCAACATCTTCAAACAGATGAGACTATTGAAATTTTTTGCAATTCTGGTTGTGTGGATACAAACAAGCGGTAGCCAATAATGTAGACTACAAATGTCTATGTATAAGCTACCTAATGTTGCTTGAGTTGTAGCCTGTAAAGCCTGTTGTACACAGAGTGGAGTGGACCTGCTTTCATTGCACTCCCATGTTTATCAGTAGGTGCTTGCACACTGTACTGCCTTGCGGAGCTGACGTTTTTTGTCGGCGACATTTTGGAAGTTTTTACAGACAGTGCAATGAAAACACATTTTAGAAGCAGAAATAAAGTACAAATAATCATGTAAAGTTGTGCCTGGTTTTTACCCCCGCACCCTTGCCCCACAATTTGATCGATCCAACTATTTTCAATTCGCTACTGTAACTTGTTGTTGCTCACCTGCATTGTTGCAATAATATTAGGAATAATGAAATATATACTAGGCTATAGGCTACATGATTCTACACTAAAACATGCATAATATTATGTTAATTTAGCATGATCCATACAGTACAACAGAAAGATCATGAGCAAATTTACAATGGCCGAGAAGGGAAAAACAAATGAACATTTAGAAAACAAAATTACAAAAGTAAAACCTAATTTACAAGATGTAAAACACTTTTTACCAGTCTTTTGTGTCAATCAAACTGTTTTGCAGGGGTAAAGTGAATGGAGTTTGTGACAGTTAACACGGCTATATACATACATGCCTGCGTCCGAATTCCTATACTATGTACTATAGACTACGCAAGCGCCCTATCTTTCGGCGCATTATAGTGGGATGCAAGTAAAAAGTATGGTTATTTTCAGACATAGCCTACTACGCCGTCATAATGCAGCGCCACTTCGCTGTTTAGCCATTGGTTGATGACAACATACAGTAGCGTTGCCAAAAAAACTTTATCACGAGAATCGCTTACCTCGACTTACAGACTTTGCTAAATTAACAAAAATGTACCTTTTGGCTGTCCAAAGCAATGGCGTCATGCCCATTGAAGTTTGATATCTGGATTTTTGATATACACTGCTCAAAACAATTAAGGCAACACGTAATCACCAATTAAATTACTTCAGGGATATCTATCTTTGCATAAGCGATTGTAAATCAATGTTACGGCCCTTGGGCTGTGTGTGTGTGTGTGTGTATGTCGGCCCTCACACTCAGTTCTCATTGAGAAAAGTCTGGAAACTCATGATGTATGAGATTTCGCTTGACCATTTTTCTGGAGGGACCAATCAGCGATTAGTGGGGGTGGTTAGGTGCGATGACTTTAAAGTCGAGCGTTCGTTTCGAAATGTAGTTTTAAAAATGGCGGCGAAGGTAGAGATTAAGCTATAAGAACAGTTGTTGTCATGGGACAACAGTGTCTTTCCCTGTTTTTTGTGTTCTTCTGTGTTTCTGTCTGTCTTTTCTGTCTTTCCCTGGGAGGACTTTTGGGGGCGTGGCCAGTGTCAGGTCAGGTTCCCGCACAGCTGCAGCGCATTACGTCATCGGACTCAACTGCATTTATACCTGGACTGAACGCCTCTGCAGTACTAGATTATTACCTTCACCTGTATGGTATCTAGGCCTGAGAACTACTCTAGTTTTTTTTACGTGTTTTGTTTCCACGCTTTCTAACCCGCGTTGTGTTTTTCTAGACCTCGCTCCTGACTCATCTTAACATTTGTGACATGTCTTTGAAGTATTCTTTTGTTCTAAATTGGTCTGTCATATTGTGAATGAGGTCAAGTGTTACATAGTATCTATAAAATATAATCGCTGTTCTTTTTAAATGCAAACATGCTTTGCATAATCATCAACGTTGGGAAAATGTAAATGTCACGCTGGGATATATGCATGTTTTTCATGTTATTTAATGTATCTTGTGTTGGTATGAATGTGTTGTGCTTTGAAAAGAAAAGGAACTACAAATGTGGTTTTCATATTGTCTTGTCACACTTTCAGGTGGGCCAACTACTGACAGGGATCCCTACAAAGAAGACGGCTAGTTGAATGATGAACGTCAGTGTCAGGAAGCAATTTCCCTGATGAAGCATACAGCTGATGAGGCAGTGGTAAAGGAAAAGATGAGGTTAACACTGACCTATCGCCAGAAGATGCTGCACCACCCTAAAGAGGCATCTGATCTTCTATCAATTTTCCCACGATTCATGGATACACCAGGCTTGGTATGTGAGACTTAAATTCTTTAAACAAACGTACAAATATGAAATCAAGTGCTATTGTTGTCCTGCAGTAATGGAGTGGAGATTAAAGATATTTTGCACCACAAGTTGTTTGACATTGTAATGTCTTATGCTTGTGATTCTGATTTGTTTATTGTACCATATTGTTTCATGTAATTCTTCTTTGTCTCCTATCTTACATTATCACTATTTATTTTTAGTATTTTCTTTTTTTTTTATGATCACAAGTGAATTATGTGTAATATTGTTTAAACAGGTGCTTGAAAAATAAAATTGTAAGACATGAGTATACAGTTTGCTGTTTTTTATTTTCAGACTGAAAAGCAAGTTTTTCATTTATATTTTAGGGCTTTTTGAGGGTAAAACATGAATGGTGTAATTAAGAATAACAACTCATAATTGATGATAAAAAAAACTCTGTATGGGAAGTAAATTGTGGCAGAGTAAATTTGAAGTTCGTCTGAACAGAGTTAAATAATAGCAGAGTCCATTTCTTTTAGCTCTGAACTGAGTAAAATTGTACAAGAGTTAATTTAAAAAAACACTCAATAGAGTCAAATATCACAGGAAAGAGTAAAATATTATCACTAAATTGAGTAAAATTAACTCTGGAAAAACGGCTCTATCAAAAGAGTAACTTTTACTCTTTTCAGAGAGGGACCAAATGTTTTCTGGCATAGAGTCAAATTTTCTTCACTTAGAGTAGATGTTACTCGGACAAATTTACTGTGCACTCTCTCCCTCTATCTCTCGTGCTCTGGTTTTAATTGCAGATATGCGGGCAGGTGCGCAGACGGCTCAGCTGTGGGTAATTGATCATCACCGCAAGATATAGGCTGGTCAGTTACAGAAGCCGATGCCAGATCGTTGACTCAACTTACGTTAGTCAAGCCGTGCCCCTTTGTACATTCTAAGACCAAGTGATTCGTGTTTTTGCCTTCTTAAATTGTTACCCTGATTCCCCGTGGTTTTCCCCCTAGTTACGTCTGCTCGCCTCCTGCCCACTATCTGCCTGCTTCCCTGGTTTCCCGACGCCCGTTTCTGTCCCTGGATATCCGCTCGCCTAACCCTCTGGATTCTAGGGGCAGGATAGCCTAGTGGTCTAGGTGCTGGACTCCCAGCCAAAAGGTTCTGGGTTGGAGCCTCAGAGGTGGCTTACCTGTAAGCATCCTTGAGCAAGATGCCTAACCCCTATATACTCCATGTAATAGCACCATGTAATTTGTAAGTCGCTTTGGATAAAAGCGTCTGCTAAATGACCTGATTGATTGGATCCTCCGCCTCTGACGTCTACTACGGACTACGACCCACGCCTGTCCCCGTTTACCCTTGAGTACCGGTTACAGTTTACCCTTCTTGGTACCGTAGCCCAACGTGACGTTTTTCCTGTTGCCGACCCCAGCCTGTCCCTCCACCATTCTATAGCGCTTGTGAATAAAACCTGTGAACCAACCTTCAGTCTATCGTGGTTTGTGTGCCTGCGCCTGAGTCGTACCTGTATCCCTGACAGTGTATAAAATTATTAATTGAGGATAAAGACGTTGCCTTATTGCCAAGGGGGGTTGGAAAAAGTCTAATATATAAACTTGCACCATTGGTCCTGAAGAAATTAGGGAACCATAACAATCAGATAACATAACAATTAGACAAATTTTCCGAATTGAGTGAATAGGTCTACATTTTAGACTTACATTTTAGTAACCCTTTACTTTAGAGTCTGTAGTGGTCATTTATCGACATAGTTTTCCACACCAAATGACGATTGGTTAAAGCCTGCTCCAATGGTTTTAAAATTAGCCCAAAGTCTATGCCCATTAGAATGCAACGACTGGAAAAAATCCACAATGGTGGTTATACCAGGCTACACTGAAGAGGCAACAGCAAGACAACCCCCCCCAAAAGTGAATGGTTTTGCAGGTGGTGGCCACAGACAATTGTGCTGTGTCTCAATTCGCGTACTTCTGTACACACTTAATATTTTGAGTGCATAAATGCGTTCACACTGTCAAGTATGCCAAAATGCAGTGCACTGTTAGTACCCGGATGGTGTACTCAAAACGGTGAAAAAGTTGGGTGTGATACGATGGACCGTAGCGGAAGGGGAGGGGCTAAAACAATTATTTTTTTGTAATGGCGGCCGAGGAAGCTGCACCGAACACCACACCATACACATGTGAGTAATACATGTCTATAAAGTGTTTTATTTTATTTTGTTTTTCAGTATCACTAAGCTAAAATTATAATGATGTTAATTTAGAAGTCTGTTATGATTCGGTACAGTGAACGATAACACAAACAGGTGGCAACCCTAATTATACGTGTAGTCAAAGGCTCGACAAGCTGTATATTTTCGCAAAATGCGGGAGTTATCGTTGACTTGGTAGATCAACCGGTGATAGAACGTGAACAGATTTATAGAATATATTTACATATTTGGTGCACCTTCCACCTAATGTTACCTGCTCTCTTCATCTGTTTCATTTTCTTATTTTCTTTTATTAAGGACTGACGAGGACACAAGATACCTTTTTTTTTTTTTTTGGGTTGCTATTGACTCCTTTTTTACAGGGAGGCGGAATGCATCTGTACGGTAAGCTATTTCTATCATATGAAACCTTTCCTATTTTGCTACTGGTTGCTATACATTGATGTTACTGCATGTGTCATTTCATTGTTGTGATCCAATTTGTATTTTAACCAGAACATGCATTGATGGTTGAGGCCTGGAAGGGAAGGTTTTTTTTTAAATGGGAGAACCTCAAACTGAAATGTAAGGTTGGTTTATTGTCTGTTCACTATTTCACACATCACTATCCCTGTGAGGTAATCAGTCCTAATGATGTGAAAAGTTGTTTGAGGTGATGAAGAGGTAACTTTCGAATGTCAGTGTTACTGCAGCTATATGGATGCAGAGTTTATTATTCCGGATGTTTGGTGCACACTTGGTGTACAGTGCTTATTACACAAATTGGCTAAGGATGATTATATATCACTTGCATGCAAGGAATGACAATTAAAATGTTAGATCTGAACAAAGGAAAGAGTTTCTCACAGAAAAAGGTTAAACCCAATTGAATTTTATAACAATAGCTAGTTTTCCCAGCGATATAGATTTATAAAAGAGTCTGTCATATACCTCAATGAGAAGGTTGGACCAGCTATAAAGCATGGAAGTAAGAGGAACTCTGCTGTGCCACCACTTCTCCAGCTCCTAGTGGCTTTGCGTTTTTATGCCACAGGGTGTTTTCAAATGGTTGACGGAGATCTCCACAGTCTGCAGAATTGTCAGCAGTCAAGGGCAATTGCCTCTTTAAAGGGTCAGAATATTCATTTTGAGCCAAGGAGATTTCCATGTTTACAGTTGGACCAACTTGGGCACAACCCTGACCATCATTGTAGCAGTAGCTATGTTATACAGCTTTAGAAAGAGAGTAGGCCTAGGAGAAGAGCTACCAGAGGAGGATGAGGACCCACTTCAGAATGCTGCAATTGCAATGCAGTCAAGAGAACACAAAAAACACTTTGCAGTGTAATTAAGGTCAGTATTGGCAGGATATATTATATTTTGATCATGTATGTGCACTTGTACACTAGATAACCCATACTTACTAACTAATATGCTTATTTTCTTATCCATACAGGAACTAATCAGAACAGCAAGATCAAGGGACTTCCATTTTGATTGAAACCTTTTACTTTTTACACAGTAATAAATAAATAATACATGTAGTACATAAATACATTGATGTGATTACATAATTACATTTTTAAAAAGCTTCCAGTGGTTCCTGTGGTTGTGGGTGGCTGAAATCCAATAGCCTTTGCCTTTGAAGAATCAGGACCTCTTTTTTTAGTAATAGTACTTCTTTTTGTAATTTAGCATTTTTTATGTCCATAATACATATTTTCTTCTCAAGCTCAATCATGTCTTGGGGAGAGGAAAGCTTTGCATGCTTTTCAGCAGGAGGTCTTACAGGTTGTTCTACTACTTCCATGAACTGATCATGTGGCTTCATTGGCTCCAGCACAAAACAAAAAACATAGAAGACATACAAACCCATTAGACTGCTACTTACAGCTGTATGCACATTCACCACACCTTTACTCTGATTCTTAGGAAACAATAAATTTAATTTCAGGCTACTACAGAAAAACAGTTCAATAATATAAATACCTGAGAGGTATACTACAAAGCAGCCTAAGACATAGAATACATTTTGTCATTACTTGATTGCTGCAATAATACTTGATACTTAATTATAAAATGTAGAAATGTTAGATTAGGTGGTATCTTGTAAGCTTACTTACTTAAATCTTCAGTGGCTAACGTTATATTCAGTACGCTGTCATCGTTGTAGGGGTTGGGGAGGGGGGAAATCTGTTGTCAGTTGTGGTGGTCCTCCGCCGGTCTGAAACTTTCCCCGCCTGTCTTCTGCCGCATCTTTTGCCTTGAGATTCTTCCACCAGGCGTTAAGTTAAGACTTGTCTCTCTTCTCCTTAATTCCAGTTGAGCCATTAAATCGGTCCGCTAACATCACCCAGGTCTCTTCCTTCTTGACCAATGTACTGCTGTCAGTTCGCTTGTCCTGAATTATTGCCCTAAACTCTTCCATTAGCTCTGTTAGTAAAATCTTTTCATATCTATATATAGTGTAAATCTAGGCTATATAACTATGTAGTATTACAGGCGGAGCACAGTGGTAACAGTAATATAGTGACGGCTTTTATTTTAAAAAGACATTCGTTCACGAGGCATTTGTTCAAGAAGTATCTAGTTTACAAGATAGAGCGTTAACTTTATATAGGGCCATTGTCATGGACCCACCACGGTTTGCTTAGTTTGCTCTTTCTCTCGCTTTCTCTAGTTCCCTCGCTACCTCTCCCGATCGCTGTGTGTGGGCGTGTCCCTGTTCCCCATTACAGGTGCTGCTCCCTGGTGTGCGGATATCACCAGGTGCCCTGGGTTTGGTAATCAGCCTGGCTCTATTTTAACCTGCCTCTCTGGGAGACGCACCGCCAGATTGTCGACTATACTGTTTCAGTTATTAACACTCTCGCGTTTAACATCTCCATGTCATTTCCCTTGCATTAGTGTTTTTTCTAGTATTTTCCCCAGTAGTTTCCCTGCCCTTTATTAACCCTGCATCTCCTTGTTTTTCCAGTTCCGCTACCCTTCTGTGTTTTCATTGCTCCCCGGACTGAAGCTCTGCCTCCCCACCGCTTCGCTGCCTTACCCTCGTCTGTACCGTTGCCTGATCAACTGCCTGCCCGGTTCTTGGTGTCCCGCTGCTTGCCCCCCTGCTGTACTGTCGCTCCGCTGCCTGCCTGCCCGTGTACAACCCCCTGCCTGTCCCTGGACACTCCCCCTAGCCCACCCAAACCTGTATCTCAATAAATCCCTGTGTAACCTAGAACTATCCGTGTCTGCATCTGAGTTCTCCTGCCCAGCCCCGACAGCCATATTTAGTTATAACTACATCGTGAATTTGTTTACATTTTGTCGGAATCCATCATGAATCAGAGAACATATCTTAGGCCTTTGCGAAACCTGATTAAAACCAAATTAATTCCTCCCACTCAATGAGGCATCGCCACCAAGTTATGTTAGTTCCCATGTTGCAGCACCCCAACCATTACAGCCCTTGGTGATCGATTGCGAAGAGCCACTGCATTACCGATCGCGAGGGCCCCGTTGATAGCAACGCGAACCAGGCCAACCCCATGGTTTACAGTCGAATCTCACATGCTTAAGCAAACCTGTCGAACATTTGAGCGAAAATGGCATTCAACCAAACTCTTAAGTGTTTTGTCAGGCGTGGATTGATAGCATTGTGTCCCATGACACCCTTTCAAAATAATATACAGCTAAACCTACAAATTGTTTACCTGACCCACTACCTGTGAAAATAAAGAGCTATTTCCAATCCTAGGACCCTCTATACTTGTGTTTAAAACAGCTGTAACTGTATCTCCAAAATTTCGGAAAAAATTGACACTGCAGATTGTCGACCGTATGACTGCAAACAATTTATTTTAAATATTCCAATCAGGAATGGAGTGCTCCACTTTACCGAGACTGCGCTTAAGAAAGTTGTTAATGACTTGTTACTTGCTATAGACTGAAGTGGACTACAAAGATAGAGTGGACCTAGGGGTGGGCGATATATCGAATATATACTCACGGCGTGTTCTACGTGCGATTTAGTAAATGACTTGCAGACATCGAGTACAAATTGTCATGTCATTTTTTTAAGCCGCTGGCATGAGACTTGCTTTACCATTTCGCTTCTCTCGCTCTGTTCTATGGCTCTCCCACTCAGACACGAAAAGAAAAAGACTCATACGTCACCGCCCATCCAGACCACTTTCCTGGGCGAGTGTGTGTGACTTATATAGGTGAGATGTGTTAGGTCAACTCGTTTGTTCCCCGAAGCATGCTAGTTTTTGTAAATCTCTTTTGTCTTATGCCGTCTCCCTGTCAAAGTCTCTTATTTGTTTGTGTGTTTGTCTGTGTCTGTTTCTGTATGTCTTGTTGTGAGCTGCAGACAGCGTTCTTGCTGTTTTGTTGTGTCTCCCTCCTTCCTGTATTTCCTCTCTTTGTTTTGGAGTGAAACATTGATCGCAAGGAAGGATTGTCAGGGATCAAGGATCAATTACATTTTTAATATATAAAAGTAACTGAGAAGATAAATAACTACTTCAGTAAAGTAAAAAAAACCACTTAAGTAACCTACAGTAACTATGTATTTGTAGTTAGTTACTTTACACCACTGCTGTAATCACGCAATTGCGCAATGAGGTGCACAACGCACAATGACTATAATACCGCCACACTTAAAGTTTCGCACTCAATAAAAGGATGAATGGGTGAATTTGTTTATCATTACCATAACTACACCACCTACATGCATAGATAATTATGTTCTGTGGTTTGAAATAGTTTTGGTCGTTGAAGCTGAGCTAAGAGGCTTTCGAACAAACAACAAACCCTTTCACATGTTAGCTTCACCGCCACTGCTAGATAGCTACTAAAGTTAGGCTAACTAGCCAACGTTTACCACTATGGCTAAGCGTTAGTTTGGTGAGACACCTAGCTAAACAGCTAAAAAAAGCCTGCGCACAATTGAAGCTCGAATGGTTAGAGTATGTATGAATGGAGACGTGACGGTGGTTAAGTGAGCTGGTTTTTGTTCAAAGACGGTCTGGCACGCCAGTGTTTATATTGTTTATAAACAGGATAGTCTAGTGGTCTAGGTGTTGGACTCCCAGCCGGAAGGCCGTAGGTTAGGCAGCTGTCCTACCTATAAGCATCCTTGAGCAAGATGACTAACCCCTATCTGCTCCATCTATCTGTAAGTTGCTTTCAGGGTCCGAAATTTACTTTTTGACTCACCGGCCAAGGTGGCTGGTAAATTAGAAAATCCACCAGCAAAGCATTTGTTTTTACCGGCCAAAATAATATACAGGTGCTGGTCATATAATTAGAATATCATCAAAAAGTTGATTTATTTCAGTAATTCCATTCAAAAAGTGAA
>JAODLI010040179.1:0-18012 GCA_027575585.1 Percopsis omiscomaycus | reverse complement strand
ATTACAGAGTATTTATTGGTTTAGAGACAAAAATATGTCATGACCATTCCAATGGACACAGGGTCCGAAGGGGTTAAGAGTCAGACTAGAGTGCACCAGGCACCAGCTAATCATCTTTTCTTTCAAATGGATATTCCTTTAAGATAATCTCTGTTACAGGGCTTTTTATTTTACCATAGAATAGACTAGTGAACTCCGTGCTTGGAATTCATAGCCAGAGTGAAGTAGGACTGTAACATATTCTATACAAAGCTTCATATGTATTTAGTAGATTGCATGCCTGAACTGGGACATTATATGAAGCTTGTTGATGTAACAGTGTAAATAAAACCTACCTCAACCTTTTGTTAAGGTAGTAACCAAAAGAGGAAAGAAGAGAACTATTGCTTCCTAGACCAGATATAGGAGCTGTTGATCACTCAAAGAAGGCCAACTGATCCCTAGGTGGCTAATGTAATATGTGAAAATGAATTTGTGTGTTATTCTTAATAGACTTCTACAAAATTACAGTCAAATTGTTATCTCACAACATAATTGAAACGCTTTCTGTCTTTCCTGTGCTTTTGCCTTCTTGGTCAGTGCTCAGACTGGGCAACACTGTGAACTCTATTGAGGCTGCCACACGAACCATGAAGCTCGCTGACCCAGTGCTGTGCCTGTGCCTTACCATGGCCAACATCAACCGGGGCCTCTACTTCATCTGCGACAATGTGCTTTGGGCCAGACAAGTGGGCCTCGTGCGTCATATCGACAAGGACCGCTGGAACTTGAATGCCTCTCGTTTCTATTTCCTGTCGCTGGTTTTAAGTCTGACCAGGGATGTGTATGAGCTCATCCAGCTTGTGGCACAAAGGGCCCGAGACAAGCGCGTTCAACAGAGGCTCAACCAGCACCTGAGTGAGAGCCCCGAAGTAGCGGAGGTTGTCATTCCTCAGCTGGACGCTTTACTCTTTCTGTTGTTTGACAGCCTTAAAAGCCACCCACCCGTTGCCTTGGACCTGCTGAAAAATGTGTGTGATCTCTTCATTCCCCTGGACAAGTTAGGTATCTATCGGTCCAGTGCTGGAATGGTCGGGGTTTGTGGTTTGATTTCCTCTCTTTTGGGTTTAGTAACCCTCATGCAGCCAAAGTTCAAAATAAAGCCCTGATAGGATTGGAACTTTAATGTGTGCAGATACTCTTGTTAACATTGAACTGTGATAAAAAAAAAGGCATTTAGCATAATATAGATAAGTATTTTGGGTACTAAAAGGAGACAGTGATGACATTATTTTTAAACTAGCCGTCGGGTTTTACCAGCTCTTCTACTTGATCTGATATATAATGCTTGAACCTTTTTAAATCTCTTTTAAGTTACCTCTTTTTACAGATTTTTGCTGTCATGAGCAGGTAGGGCTATCTTAACCTTTTATAGACTATACATTTTACGTAGGTCTTCATTATTCTTTTTTATGTTATGGTGTTGAGCAGCTGCACTTTAAAGGTGAACACACTGATTCAAAAGGATTTAAACTAATCTATTTTGGCTTTACCATGCATTCTCTCCTCCTAATGCACTCTGTAACAATAACAATGTATCCATGATCTCTGGCCATTAGTAACCACCAACAGTTGTTGTTTTCCGAATCAGAAGTGGACATTTTCAGATTTTTCTGTTTGAAAACACACTCATCAGTGTTACCAATATATAATTACTGTATTATTTTCTATGATAAGGGTAAAGGTTCTAGCACTGAAACATGTCTTTAAAGCCAAGTTTACATACAGTATCTCCCGTGGGAAAAAAAGAGACAATTTGGCAGTTTCAGGGATTACCTACCTCCTTTTTCTAATGTGTTTTAGTAGCATGGCTTGTTGCCTAATTCATGCCTATATTAAAACACTGAATGAAAAACAAAAAATTGCTCTTGATTTCAAAATTATGTATAGAAAAATATGCAATATCAATATGCTATTTATAATGTGGTGTCTTTGTAATAAATATTTGTCTGTCTTTTGAATTTTAAATTAAATGGTTAATATATTGCGCTAATCACAATGTGTCAGTGTGGTTTCTATATTTTTGTTACATATTTGCTCTCTCTCTGTTGGCTTCTACATTAAAGGGGTCTATTGGCTAATGATATAGCCTTGATTATGTTTTACGGAATATAATGTTTATATACAGTGTGTATATATATATATATATATATTCTAAAAAATAATGTTAGTTTGACATAGATTTAGCGTGCATTCATGTGATTGGTCCGGCCAATATACCTTGCCTGTCAATCAGGGAAAAGAGGCCCTGATTGGTCAGAATTATTTTGGCGCTGTCAAAAATTGAAATCGACTTGTATAGAGGCAGGGGCTATCAACCAGAGTAGATATTTTCACAGAGCATTTCACTCACTGATAGCTATTTTTGGTAAAAATGTCTGAGTGTTGTGCACGAGACTGCTTCGGCCATTCAGACAGCTCCATGGATGCACTACTTCCAAAGCTGATCCTGACAACTGCAGTTTTGAATTTCCCCCTGCTAATTTACTCCGCTATAGGCTACAGGTTTTTGGGCTGTGGTAAAGTTTCATATTACTCCACACAAAGTTTAAAGAAGTTGCAAACACTCATTGTCATATGTTTGAATGTGTTAAATACAAATTATTACAATATCATAGTAATAAGATTGGTTATTAATATGCAGTAACTGCCATTGAACAGCCATTGAAAGAGTAACACTGCCCTCTTAGTGAAACCAACTCTCATAGCACTCAGGATTGTTTGAAAAAACTTTTATTCTTCAATTACTGAGACAACAATCCATCTGCATATGTAAGGTGATGAGGTTGTAATGCAACATCCATGCATTACACCAAAAAGAACATAAATATTAAAAGCAATAAATAGACGAACATTGTTCTTCTGAATAGATCGATTGCAGTGGCTTACAATAAACACAGTTGATTTCACAATAATATTGAGACAATTGATTTCCCCCCAATACCATCAAATAAAGTGATGGGGCCAGTATGCCAATAGAAAACAACTTAGATGCAATCCCACTGAGGTCCTGGAAACCTTCAGCACAGGTACATACTATAGTCATAATCAGATCAATGGCCATGCACTTTTTATATTGTACAAGGCATCTCAAATATTGTTGACTGTATTGTTTCAAGCTAAAATGGGAATACTGTTGGCACAGTAAGTTTCAAGAGGACAAAGAGGTAGTGGCTTTGCATTCCCTATACCAAAAGGCACCTAAAGTAAATTAAACATCACAAGTGGCACTTGATATGCCCCTTTTGCCCAGGTTAAGGTTTCCCTAACATTCTCTTTGTGAAACTCTTAATGCCAAGGCGCTTTTAGGAAACCCAGCCCAGTTCCAACCTGTACATTTGCATAGATTATGCAAAAAGTATCCATGAATGGCTGGTCTGAGATATAAAAATGGTGAATGAATGAATGAATTTTATTTGATAATGTGACCTGACTAGTGATCTTAGATCAGAAGTATGGCAGGGTATCATTGATACAATGCTGGTATAATTCCCTTAGACTTCAATTATACTTAATATACTGAAGTTAAATCATACTGATACCTTATTCTAGTTCAATTCACAATCATAATTAATATGTTGAGTTTTAAGATATTTGTGCCAAAACAAATTGATTGCCTGTCTCAAATCTGTGACATTTCCTGTTTGTTGCACCAGCTGACCCCATTTTCCTCTAATGTTAAAGGGAATGTAACACTAAAATATTTCTAAAATGTAATAGATTGATAGCATCGAACAATAACTTAAGAAAATGGCTCCTGTCAGACAATGGTAATGTAACAAATTCATTACGTTATTAGAAAAGAAATGCATCTAACACAAAACAGTTAACACTTAAATGAAAACAATATACAGATCAAACAACAATTGCACTACAGCTTTACCTTTAAGCTAATAAAATGTAAAGAAATTGTCTTAAAACTGCGCAGCTGAACTAAACAGTGTCATTGGCCTGTGTGTACAGCATGTTAAGGCAAAACGTATTAGCTTCATTCACTTATCTTAATCCATCAGATAACACTCTACAGTCAATCTTAACAAAAGTCCAAGTCCAATATTGTTAAAAGAGCCTGATTGAACTCTAGTGACCATGTCCTGCTAAGTCAGTAATTACTGTGGAAAGAATTCACACGTTATGCTGTGTAGGGGTGGAACTATCTTGGTACAAATATAATAATTCATTAAGTGTGGTTTCTTTTTTTGTAGTTGTAAAAGGCATCCCTATTAGTATAATATCAAAATATAACATTCACAGAATGTTATAGTTTTTACTGTATGTATATCCTGCACACCTGACAATCTCAAGTATATTTGCACCAATTCGGAATGTGGAGTGGGGAAAAGTTTAAAGCACTTTGAGTTTTAAAAATACATTAAGAATTAAAGGATATACTGTATATTTAAAATAAATATTTTAATCATTCATGTAGAGCTTACACATTAATGTGTCACGTGTAAAACTACACTGAAAATTGTGACCAGTGGACTTGAGCAGTGTAAATGAGTAAAATCAATTCCTGATAGATTATATATTTGTTGAATTTTCTTTTTGGAAACTGAACAGAATAATGTTAAAAACTTTATTATGTAAAAAATGACTCATAATCAGACTGGGTGAAAATTGTAGCTAGTTGATCTAGACATACAAATCTGTGCATTGCACTTATTGCACACATTTCAGTGTGGTTTATTATTGATTATGGCACTTGTTTCTAGCCTAAAATAATCTAATTGAAGGAAGTGGTCAATTCCTCAGGCTATATAGAGCAGAAATACATTGCCTATGGCATGCTCAGATTGATGTGATGTTGTGGGATAGTCCTTGTAGAAGTGTTACAAAAATGTTGTTGTCATTTTGGTTTGAAACTCCGACAGCGAATGTCCCTCCTGTGCCTGAGTGGCTTGAGCAAATCTTTCATTTTGTAAATAAATATAAAGACTTCAGTAACATTTGTTTCCCTCACTATGATTGTACCATCACATAGATTTGCTTTGTCCTGGCAATTAATTCCCAAACCATTACTGTATTTTGCATTTGAGATAGAAACATGGATTTGGCTTTCACTGTGTCAAAATCAATTTACAACAGAATGATACTCAGCCTTTACACACCAATGAGCATCAGATCCTGTATTACTGTAAAGGACATAATTTGATCACGAGTTGGCGGTCTTAGCCCACATTTGAAAAGAGACCTTTGCTCCTTCCTTCCATTAACTCTTTCTGCTGTTAGCCAAGGTCCTTACTTCTTCAGAAGCTGGCTTGGCAGTCTTTTGGTCCAGTTGTATACCCAGGTCAGAGCAAAGGCCAGGAACTAGGATGGCCCCTGCGTTCGGTCATAATCTATTATAAGGCCTTTGATATGGGACAGTTTCAGATGCAGGTACTCACACCGCTTCTTCTCTTCCCGATAACCTGGAAACTTCTAAAGAGACAAAGGGATGCCAGTGAGGTAAGGTATAAAAACACAAAACATGTAATTATGTATCATAATTCTTTAAAACACGGAGGCGAGGAACTTACCTTTTTATACTTTTTGTACTTTTGTAATATTTGGTCCTCCATAAGCTGTAAGAATTCATAATAATAAAACAACTTTAGCACAAAATCTTTTATGTTACATTTAGAAAGTTTTGGAGAAACTCCTAGTTCCTGAACATCACCTTGTACTCTTGTGTTCCAGGGGAGAGAGTGTTGATCTTTGAACCCAACTGAACAAACATTTCTGTAATGGTTCCGATCCGGTTATGAAGAGCTCTGTACTCATCATATTCAGCACAGAAGTCATCTTTATATTGTTGCCGCTGTTCAGTTGCTGTTACGGCTGTGTATTTTCTGAAAGGACAAATCAACTTGAGTTAAGTAAGTTTTTGACGTTATTTGAACAATAGGGTGCAGATATCTCTGTAAGAAAGGAAATATCAAAGAGCAATGTTTTTCTTCTTTCCACTAGGTGGCACTGTAGCTAAGTGCATGTTGGCACAGTCTGATGTGAGTCTGATGTGTTATAAACATGTAACATATTTCATATTACATTCTTCTAAAAATACATTGTAGCTCTAAAAAATATTCCTAGTCAGGTTCTGTTATAACTGCATTTCAATTGGTTTTTTAAAATCTTTGGGTCAGCTTCTTCACTTAACTCCACAAGAATAACAAAAATTTCAACTAATAGTATCTACTGTAGCAATCATAGTTAACATGGCTTGAAAAACAGATCCATGAAACAAGTCAAATAAATGCACATAGTTTCTTAAACCTACATTAAATAGTCAGGCAGGTTCTCGGCTGAGGCACGAGTGACAGGTGTTCCGCCCTCATGGTCTGTAGGTAAACACACGCAGACACAGAGATTAAAATAAATCTGTAGCAATATGCCAATGCAAATGTGATAAAGCACCCATCATATCAGGCCTGCTAATATCATTCATCACTGCCACTGATAAGAGATCTGCTCCAAGGAAAGCAGTGACGTCAGCTGCCCAGAGTGGGAGGCAATGCTGCCTGCTGATTCATTGGAGCGTAGGTCACCCAGCTGTTCCAGTCAATCATCGACAGACTAGCTGGGGAGCATGGTGGTACAAAATGCTACAGTACTAAAAACACACGCAATGTTCTTAATCGATCCTTGTTCAGACTATTCTTCACCTATGTAATTGGCAGAAACTGCTGAGTTCATGTCCGTAACAAAGAATCACTCGGATTCATTGCACACAAGTGATCAATTTTCCCTGCCACTTACCATTGAGGTTCTCTTGGTGCCGCTTGAGGTCCGGACTGGTCTGAATCCAGTCTGGTTTTAGGCACTCTCGTTCTTTGTCTTTATACTTTTTGGACTTCTTTTTTTTATGCAAGCTATTGGAAAACTGCTGTTTACTGCAAAGGGTAGTATCAGTCTGTGGCTTGGGGCTTAGTACGGAAGGAGATGGCTCCGTGCGCTCCGGTTTAGGGATACTCGAAGACCCGTTGAGTTTATGCTGCCGTGAGTAAAGACCGTTTGGGCTTCCCTGTATATGACCATTGGTTCTTTCAAACTCAGTGGTGGTCTGTACACTAGTGTTTCCTTGGCTTGAGGAGCTGTGGGCCCCATTGGAGCCATGGTCTCCATTTGAGCTATTGGAGGGAGAGTGCAGAGGCAAGCTGTGGTCTAGTAGCCTTTGTTTCTTGGGGGTCTGGCAGTTGGTTTGGTCAGCGGACAAGGGCCGTTTCTACAAAAACAAGCAAGTAGATAATTAGTTTACTTCAGCAATTATGTCACAACGGCCTGTAGCACAAGCAGAAATACAAAACAGTACCACATCTATAAGTGCATTTATGATTCGGGATGTAATCATACTTTATTGAAGGTAATAAATAAAATATCATAACTCCAGCCATCTATACTGGCAGTGAATCCCAACATTATGAGCAACTAAATGTTAAGGAGCATATAATTCATCTGAACTATGTAATTACCACAGGAAGACTCTTGGCAGGACTGAGCTCTGAAGGAGAATCCCCAGGTGTTTTGTGGAATGAATTGTTGGACTGGAGACTCTTTAGCTGGCTACTGTGGAGTGGTTGAAGTTTCCTGCAGAAGGGTTAGGATAGGCTGGTTAAGCAAACCATATGAGTGCCATTATGACAGGGTAATGATTATATTTGATGTTTCCCTCTACAACATCAGAAGGATAAGGCCTTTCCTCACAAACGAAGCGACACAGCTCATAGTCCAAGCTTTAGTAATTTCACTTGCCGGGTTACCGGTCTTTGCTACCAGACCCTTACAACAAATCCAAAATGCAGCAGCCCGTCTTGTATTCAACCAACCAAAGTTCTCTCACGTAACCCCCCCCTTCCGAGACCTTCACTGGCTCCCCGTCTCGGCCCGCATCCGTTTCAAGACATTAGTGTTGGCCTACAAGGCAGCAAAAGGACCGCCCCACTCTACCTCCAAGCAATGGTAAGATTCCAAGCCCCAGCCAGAGCAGTAAGATCTACCACCTCGGCTGGCAGGCTAGCACCGCCGTCGCTACGAGCTGACCGTAAGAGTCGTGAAGCCCAGTCCAGAGTCTTCTCTGTCCTGGAACCGCAATGGTGGAATGACCTTCCTACAGCGGTCAGAACGGCAGAATCACTGCCAATCTTCCGCAAGAGACCCACCTCTTCAAAATCGGTATCTCGGTACCTCAGCCACCGATCTTTCTACCTCATAGTACTAATCCCACTAACTATCCTTATTCTATCCTCCTTTCCTCCCTTAAAATTTAAAATTAAAAATTCACTTCTTTCTACTTTGTTAGATCAGCTCTAAGACTATTAAGCACTTTGCAGTTTAACAATTATTGACTATTTGAAGAGTGAATGATAACTTTCGATTATTGTAATTATTGACTGTTTTGAGGAGCGAATGATAAACCTTTGAGTAATGTTGTGCAAATGCATAGGTAAATAACCTTGTTACATGATGCTGTCCTTATTCTAGGAGAATGTTATATGCTTGCAAAAACTGGTGGTTAACCAGTTCAACTGTTGAGAAATGTACTAATTGTAGGTCGCTTTGGATAAAAGCGTCTGCTAAATGCTGTAAATGTAAATGTAAATAATATCATATATATATAAATCAATATTTCCTAAGAGAATAATGCATAGGTGTGTGGTTAATGTCATTTCATAATCATGGCTACCAGTTAAACCTCTATTAAACAATTATTTTGTCGCCAGCAGAGGGAGGTAATTCCCAAACAGATTTAAAAATAAACTTCAGGCTATGTATGGATTGAGGCTATGCCACTCCCCAACATGCGCTCCCCTAACACAGCAATAGAAAGATATACAATAAACCCAGTTGCGCTACAGCAAATCAAAATTTGTTGTTCATACAATTCAGGCCAGATTGATAGCAAGAGAGTAAAAAGCTTGAAATAACAACAAAGAGGCTGCGGGTGGCGCAGAGTTGTTTAAGTACAGTAGGACACCATCCCTTCATCCCTTGAAATCAGAGGATTAAAAAAATTAATTTAATTAAATTAATTACAATTACAATTAAATTAAATTAAAAACATTCTGCTTAATAGAGCTTTAAACATCATAGTCAGAAGACATTTGGAAGATACTGTATGTACTAAAAACATTCAAAGAGCGTTACATTTTATTGTGTAACTATGATGACAGCATCTACAGCAGGTACCCCAAATACTGAGCACTGTCCACAAAACAGAATAGTATATTTTGTCTCATAAGGTCTAAACATTTTTCTATGGTTATCTGCTTCGTGTAACTCGCTCTTCAGGACAAGGCTGGTCACTCCTTAACGTGAAAGCCAATCACATTACAGCCCTTTTTCAGCATATTTGCCAGCAAGACGTTAGACAAGACTGCCTTGATAAACAACAGAGCCTAGTTGAAAAAACTAAAATCTGAATAACATTGTGTTGGCTTTGACATGTTACCACAAATCATAAAAGAAAGAAAACTTTCACATTTGTATTATATCTCAATACACAAAGACAACTGTGCAATCCGGTATGAATGATTTCACTTTAAAAATGCTCCTGAAGCAAACAGCCAGACTGTTTACTGGCAGACAGGGGACATGCATGAGGTACAAAGCTCTTTCATGCTAATGCCATTTGGCAACACCACGCAGTGAATATTTCCCCCCGCTTTGATGTGCCCATTACAGGAATCATCAGAGAACTAGTCATTTACTGTACTAGCTCTTCATTCAATGTTATCACAGCAGACCTACATACATTATATATTAATCCTTGGTTTTTATTGTATCACAACTAGCACTAGCATTTTGTGAAAATGCATCAGTCCTAAATACTTGCCCTCGTTATCTTCTTGAAGGGTTCTGTAAAGGTTTGTCAAGATTTGCCTCCACTATTTTCTCAGCTCTGCACATAAGTCTGGAAACACTCAGTTCAAAACTATTCAGGACTCCTTAAGTAAACGACCACCCAATCAGCGTACAGGTAGGGATTTCAGTGGGTGCCGACAGCAATTAAGTGCCTGTGTTCCTCAAATAATTGTCACACGTTTCTCTTTGGTTGAAGGTGATCCATCTATTCCATGACTTTGAATGGACAGGGTCAAGATGGAGCGGAACAGTTGATGTAATACAAATGCCATAATGAAAACCGCACCCACCTTGCTAACAGCCTATGGATGAGTTGCTTCTCCTCCTCTACATATCCAGGCCAGTCTCTCTGAACATGCCTGTAGCAGTCATCGCTCAGAGTGAAGCTGAGGTCCTTGGGGTTCACTTTGGCAATCTGTAAATCACAGATTCAAATTATTATTAACCTAATGAGGATAGGGTAGAATGCAGTAGAACGAGGCGAAGGTCTGCCGTTGTGTGTGACCTCCTCTATTATTCTATATAATTAGGTCATATAGCAGACACTTTTATCCAAAGCGACTTACAGTGAGTACTGTATTAAGAGGAGCACATAGGGGTTAGGCATCTTGCTCAAGGATTCCTACAGACAGGCCAACCCCGGGGCTCGAACCCATGACCTTCTAGCTGGGAGTTGTCTATCCTGCCCTCTATCCTCTATTTATTGTTAAAATATTTTGACCAAGAATGCTTCTCTGAATTTCTCAATTTCTCAGAGTATTCACAGCCCAGCTTGAGACACCCCTCCCCTGTCAAAACACAATCTTCTCTTTCAAAGATAATTAAAGTGCAGCCATAATTACAGCTACCAGCGGCGACACAGTTTCCATTTGATGACTACAGTGGGACACTGAAACATACTGAGCAGAGGAAATATGCAGAAATATACAGAGATCACCACGACAGATCTACACTTTAGGGGCAGCTGTACAGTAGGCTGTAAACAGAGCCATTAGCATTAGAGTAGTGCGGTAATACTTTGCGTTTCCACTTTCCACTCTGAAACCCTGGAGTGCTTTCAATCAACTCTTAAGCTGTATTGATATTTTGCACTATCACATGGGGCAGGATAGCCTAGCGCAGTGTTTCTCACCAGCACTTGAAGGTAATACAGTGGGTAAAGTCAGAGAAAAAGAAAATTATAAACTAGACTCTTTCATCCAAAAAGGCGGTATTTGTTTAACGCTTAACTTTCAATCTACTGCTGTATACTTGCAGCATTTGAACAATACTACTTCAACGTCATCAAATCATATATTATATGTGTATGTTTTTTCTTCTATTCTTGTATTGAAATAAAGATCCTTTTGCAGTAAAGGGGTACTTGACTTGGAAGATAACTGAAAGGGCGTACAGAAGCCAAAAAGGTTTGAGACCCACTGTAGGAGGTCATCTCCCAGCTGAAAGGTCCTGGGTTCAATCCGCGGCATGGGCCCACGTGGAAGTATCTCTGAGATATCTAACCCCGACTGCTTCCCGAGTACTCACAGTAAGTCGATTCCAAATTGTAATTTTCCCCTTTCTAATGTATTTTTATTGTTATATCACACAATATCATTAATAACAATACTGTACTGAATACTGCGTGTTCTCTGCCAGTTCCATCTCCATATTTAATCCTGAGACAACATGTGTATGTAGCATTGTGCCAGATGCCTCACCTCATCCAACACTGAGGTCAGATCAGCCTTATCCTTTGGACTGGCCCTCTCCCTCTCCAGCCACAGCAGCAGATCAGGTTTCCTGTAGGGCTTTAAGGCTAGGAGGTGAATGATGCGGTCCCTCAGGGGCCGGTGGGCAATGGGGCCGGGGGCCACACTCCTCTTGTTGCTCGGGGAGTGCTTGTTGCTGCCGTCCGGGCCCGGAACCAAGCCGTGCTTCCTCTGGACCTTCACACATTTGCCTGACATCACAACAAAAGCACAGTGGTTTGCATTGGGATTTCCTCATAGATACATTAGATAATATGGTTACGCATTAAACTCGTGCCAAGACAAGTAGAGGGGTGTAGTCATTGATAACAGAATTCCCCTTCTTGGAAACCATACTCTGGGGAATTCTTCCCCCCCCTGGGAATTTCTTCCTTTTGGGGGTGGAAGAGGTATTTTCTTTTTTTTTTCATTGTAATTTTATTAGGATCTCCTGTTAGCTGTGCAACAGCTACTCTGCCTAGGGTCCACGGTCTGTTAAGTTAAATCTACAGTATTTAGTGTTAGTGACAGTAACATTGATACCATCTAATACTAAAGCAGTTGTTAACTGGCCACACAGTCAACGTGACGTACAAGACATTCACCAGGTCAGGCAACCTGTCATCTCTGATTCCATCCTCAGGCCAATTATGCAAAGAAGGGCCAGATTTTAAAAGGTGAAAGCCTAAAGAGGAAAGGCAACCTAATATGCTTTATCTCAATCACATCTCAATATCCTCATGAAACACTTTATGCAAACACTTTTTAAATAGGTACAGCACCTTACAGGCCAGTGAGAAATAGATTTAACACATATACTGTGTATTTAGGGTAGAGACCCTTCAAACAAACACAGTGCTCACATAGAGGCAAAGATTCTAAGACTGGAACACAGTAAAATGTTTGATAGGGTTAGCCCACTGCTAAGTAAACAGAGGAGCATGGAAACTAAAGCAACGAACACAAAAAAGGCTTTTTCTAGCCTTTGCAGTAGCAATTCCGCTAGGTTCAGGCAGGAAGGGCACAGCAGCGTTTTTACACATCTCCCGACTATAATCTCATAAACACCTTTAAGCCATACATACAATGGTTGCTATAGGGTTGAAATTCTGACCCTCATCACCGGGATGATATAGTATCATACAATACAACATATAATTAGCCTACTACAGTATACATGGACAATGTTCAAAAAGAGGAATTTAGATTTCAAGTAAATCCACCAGAGGTTACAGATTATGTATGATATGGATTTTCAAGTTGTCAACCATTTTCACAACAAGGTAAACTGATACCGTTCTCTGATACATACATTTAATTAAGGGGCAATTATAGTACAACTTTCCATAACTTAACTTTCAAGCCTTTCAAACTAACCCTAGGAGTTCATTTGTTTACAGTATTAAACATATTTACAAATATCCACCAAGACAAACCAAATACGGAAAGCACAGCTCAACTAGCACGGTTTAAATGTAATAGAGTGAAGGAGGCTGGTTATGAAATCAGCAACCCTTTCTAACACAACATTTTCCTAAATGTTTACCTAGTGTGAATTATCAGAAAAAGGAGGATTGCACCCCATATGGGGCTATTTCACCAACACAGCAGGCCATGTACCTTGTAGGAAATGTTTTTAACAACTACTGTACATAAACCAGTGTTGATGACAGCTGTCATTAATATTACGCTGCAGTTATGTTATACACAGCGTGTTTCATTTCATAAAATATAATCTACGCAAACATTTATATTAGCAAGGGACCTATAAAAGTTTTGAATCCTCGTTGAAAAATGACTAGTCCTGTGAAGCAGTTGTAGTAGTAGCAGTATCAAAGCCTCTCCTGTCGTCTTCAAATTATATGAAAGTATTATATAATGTTTCAAAACACCTATAAAATCTGAGTGACTAATTAAGACAGTATAAAAACCCTCATTAAACTGGGAAGGACTTCATCTACTCTGCATGACACATGTTCACGCATACTTCACATTAAGTTTGTCAGGCAGGCCAGCACGTTGCACATGTAGTCTTAAGAGAAAGACTAGCAAGAATAATGGCAACCGGGCAATTTCATCAGTTATGGTTTATTTGCCCTTAATGGATAAAGGCTGACACATTATCGGTTGGAACTAGCTCAAGAACTGCGTTGTAGATATAGGGTTAATTTGAAATGAGGTGTCAGGACAGCAAGGCATCAAGTGCTGTTCGAAACTGATCTAACTCTCTTTTCCTGTCTGCTAAGATGCCTTCAAACTGCCCCCATGACGGTCGGTTTTGACGGCAGCATCGATGCTGCCTCGTGGCTGCCAATTACCCATAACTCTGCACGGCAGCTCCATCAACCAATGGAAATTTATCAACAAAGATGGCGAACAAAGCTGAATTCGTATACAAATGTAAATTGTTTTTGGGGCTTTTTCATGCTTCCATTTTTCAAAAGTTACTGAGAAATAGACACTGTGCTATCTTATTATTCCGTGACTGTAACTGACTACATTTGTTTGATGTGATTTCTTGAGGCGTCTGTGTTACACCAAATGCTTACCAAGTTTAGTTACACGGCATGCTGACATCACACATTACCGTAAATGCTATCCTAAAAGGTCGAAGATGCTTTCACTCGAAAGTTTTGCCTTTTGAGAGTCCTGTCTATTACGGCAGCGAGGCAACAAGGCAACAACTGCCTTCCGTTTCGAACGGACCCGTAGACTCACTTGGCCCTGGCTTGATCTCAATAGCTGAGCGGCTCCAGATGTCTTTCTCCACCTGAGACATGCGTTCCCGGGTCATCTGGTAGGAGTCGTCTGTGGCACAAACTGTAATCTTGTCATGAATACTGCCCTGGCCCTCCAGTTGCTCCCTGCCTTCCCTAATTAGAGAAAAGGAGTGATAGCAGTGGTAAAGGGATAATTGGGATTGTTTATAGGTGTCTTCCTACTTTCTATTCGGGGTTGTCACTAAACTATAAACTATGTTTCCATTCTGGAACACAAATGAAAAATATACTGTATGATAAATGAAACACTACAATCTCATTTGGCATGTTGACACACGACAAGTATCTTTTTGAGAAATAATAATAGAGGTTGAAAAAAATAAACAGAGGAGGAAGATACAGAGTTAAGGGTTTAACAAAAGTTCAGTATTGCTTTGAATAGCAGCTGCAAGTAAATAAATGTTTAGACAAAAAGACTCGTCTGGGACACACACCAAATTATGTAGCCTAGCAAACAACACTTTGATCCTGTGTGGAAACAAATACAAACTCAATTCCTTGTTATTTCTGGTCCCACCTTAGAAAACACTTATACATGTCAGCTGTTTGCCATACAGTTATACAAGAATGCTTATGTTTTACTGACAAACAAGGTGCCTAGTCATGTTTAAAATAGCTTGATGATGTATGGGAGCAGGGGTTAGTTGAATTGTAAATGAGAACTATATTTAAGAGAGGGGGCACTGTTCAAGGAAGTTCTGTGGTCTAGCTCTGAGGTCCAAGAACCTGCAGTCCATCTGTGGTTCACTGTGAAAATAGATCTGTGCTGCTTACCCTGAGACGTATTGGTGAATGCAGTCAAAGCTGGCCTGAGGTTTGTCTTTGCTGTCACTGGACAGGTAGAAGGAGAAGACTCTGAGTGCATCAGGAGAGTCAGGGGATGGTGCCGGTATTTTAATGTACTGTCCAATGAAAAAGTATAAAATCATTAGAAACATAATTTGGAAATATGTTGATATACTGTAGACTGTGATGAAGTAAAGTTATAAGAAGTCAGTTACACCAGAACAATAATACAAAAAGTTCTGCTTTGGGGTATGATGTTATTTAGGGCACACTCTCTATTTGTGCTACATGAATTTTGGTTCCTACTAGGTAGTCTAAATTTACTAAGTAAAGTTTCTTTAGCTGTCTACAGAAAACACAATGTAAATAGTAAAGATAAAGGAACACTATATCTTGCTTTTTAGGACAAACAAGAAAAGTAATAACATGGGAGTGTCTCACCATACCCAGCAAACAATCCATATTTACTTTCTTATAGATTTGAAAGGGTTACACCTTAACACACTATTCAATCATTCTACCAATACGATAAGCTAATTCAGTTTCCAATGCAGTTTTTCTCAAATAGTTTCAAACAAGATAGATCACAAGCTTCAGAATATGTCTATACATGATTAAAAATGCTTGCACTGCTTGCAAGTTAAATTATTTCAATTTCTTTTAATATGCATAAATACTATAATGTAATGTTAATAAATAACTTTAGTATTCAAACATTTGAGTAGCAGTGTGGTACTGAACAGCAGGTTCTATAACAAACACAATACAATGGCAATTACAATTACAATTTTTACTATATACTTTACAGCACACCATTTGTGTTATTGTTCGAGAAATGTAATGTGATGTGATTTTCCAGTTAGAGATTAATTTGATCCAATCTAGTGGGGAAAACAACTCTAGATAATGTAAATTAAGTATAAACCGTAAATAAATACTTGTACATAAACTGGTAGGATCTTAAGGTCAGTCCGAGAGGTGATAGGCCTGAACAATAACACAGTGGACTGACTTACACCCTCCCTATACTGTAGCAAATCTGTTACATAAAATAAACGGATACAGTAACCTACTTTCTCCAAAAGACTAGTTCAACATAGAAGTCATTATCACAGGTAATAAGGTGCACTTTGGCCTGAAAATCGGTTGTTTATTTTTTTATTTGTTATTGTGTCCTGCTGTAGATTCCAGAGTGGGTTATAATCACCCATCCTTACCAAACATTATTGCCTTGCTGATGTGCAGAATGCAGTTTAACCCTATATTACAGTATATAGTTATTTCTGTGCAAAATTATTGTCCATTTTAGCTATTTTTTGACACATAAACATATGGTGACACGTTAAGACACAGGACAGCTTCTCCATGTCAAGTTGGGTTTTTTTTTTCTTATAGGTTCCCAAGACAAATACATGTCAATCAATGGGACTAGCTCTTTAGTCTTCTCTGGTAAGTGATTGATCGCAGGCTAGCTGGCAGAGAGCACAGTGCCCCTGGCAGATGTGTCAGGGTGGACTCTTGCTGTCACAAATGCCCAGTCATGCAGTAAAGCCATAAGCAGTTTTTTTTGCCGCACGGAGCCAATGAGCAGCTCCTCTTTTAACACCCCTCCTCCTCCTCCTCCTCTTCTGAACCCCAGCGCATGCCATTCACCCTACCCCCATCAGCCTCCAGCTCCGCTTAATGTGCACAGCCCACCCATTTCAACACAAAGCGCAAGGCAGCCCACAAGGCCATGGACACTTCAGACACACAACTGACCATTAATTCTGACCTATTTATGTTCCCATAACACAGAAAGCGGTATGGAGGAGTCCCACAAATGTCTGCTCGGGGTTTCCGCTAATTAACTACAATCAACCAGAAAAACAAGCATCAAACTGAAAAGGACCAACACACAAATCCTGTCTTCAGCATCACCTAACTCCAAGATACTGTGGCAGCAGAGCAGCCTTAACCACATTTGAAGCAACAAGTCCTCAAAAAAAAAATACATTGCACAACGAGGTCAACGCATGCGGCATTACAAAAGAGAATGCGTCTTTTGTCCTAAACAGAACATATCAAACTGGACCGTCTGTAGGAGAGTGTAAGATATACAATTTTAGCTTTGCAATGGTAACTCCGCAGTATACCACCCCCACAGTACCACAACATCCCCCACCCTCATTCTAGGCTTGCAGTGTTAGCCAGCCAGCCCCTTCCAACACCCCCCAACCCAAATCACAAAATGTCACATTTAACTGTCATCCCCATCCGTGCCACTGTCATGCACGCTTTACATTTTAATTCTAATCAATGTCATTCAGGTCAGATCGTTCAAGGGTTGCCCCCGTTTCATTCACATCTTCCTCCTCCATCATTATTACCATATGTCACTTAACCCTTCGGTTCCCAGCTTCACAGACGCCTCAAGGAGACACTTTAGTTTGGGCCTCACAGAGCGCACTGCGACCAAAGACATTTAAGGAGAGAATGTCCTTAACCTGCTTTGTGACCATCGACTCCCAGACAAGGTTTGAATATTACGTAACAAAGAAACCAATGTGTTTTAATGTCACACGAAGGGTGTCTGTATGGGTCTAATAGCACAACTATACTGACTACACGAAGATGCTGACCAACATGTCTCCTAAACTGATACAATACTCAACACCCACAGGTTAGCAACTGTATCTGAGCGGTATAGGTTTACACAGACGCTGAGTCACAGTGGTTTATATATGAACTCCACTGCCCCAGTCACTGTGAACGCACACCTTTACCCATATCTCTTTAGGATGGTTTGTGTGTGTGTGTGTGTGTGTGTGTGTGTGTGGGGGGGGGGGGGCAAA
>JAODLI010040178.1:0-67279 GCA_027575585.1 Percopsis omiscomaycus | reverse complement strand
ACACACACACACACACACACACACACACACACACACACACACACACACACACACACACACACACACACACACGCAGCAACATTGTTTTGGAACCAAAAATGTTTTTGTTTTTTTTTACAAAACGCGACAGATGAGAGCTGGTGGAAAATGACGAAGGTGGAGAAGGGCTTGTTGTAGGTGCATATCTTAGGGGGTCGTTTGCACTGACTGTGAGCATTATCAAGATTAAAGGGAGACTAGTCAGAGAGAGAGACGTTTTTTTCGTGAGTCATTACAGACATTTTATGAAGTAGGCTAGTTGACACACTTCTGGTCCCCTGTTCAGTCATACACTCAGAGGGTCCCAGGTCCATGCCATCTTCACATTTCCTCGGAACCATGGTAAGTTGAACAGTTTATCGTTTTCTAAGCAGTTGAGGCAACTCAAAGGCATTTGTATAGACATAGTTTCATAGATTTATAAATACACACACCTGTAATCTCAACAGGAAATGTAAGAAGTCAGTCATATTTCTATTTATTCACTTGATCTATAGCCTACATCTTCAAGACATAGTCTTTATGAAGCTCAAATACCAACTTGAACATAAAGATTTGTGTTGTGTGACCACTACAAGATCAATTGAAATTTATAATGTAAACGTGTCTGATCAATTACATGATTTCTCTTCTTCTTCTTCTTTTTCTATGTGTTCTTTTCCACCTGCTCTTCCTCAGATCCAGCAGTTGTATTTTGTCTGTTTAATTTTTCTATACAGTCTTTCCTTTCCCTTCATTGTCCATTGCTTTAATGAGACACACTATAAATGGCTGGAAAAAAACATTATATGTTCCAAGTGTCCACCGGGTAGGTCAACTCTTTACGTTCTAGTACCCTTTGTATAATAGCATTTATATTCAGTTGGAATTGCTGTCACTGCTAATGGGCTGCCTAACATAGCATGGTGCTCACATCTGTAAATGTGATTGTTTTGTTTACTTCAGGAAAGCATATGGCAAAGCGATGCACGGAGGAAAATACTACAGAGTGCAAGCCTTGTCCTAGTGGACAATTCATAGACAACTACAATGTGGAGACGAGCTGCCCTATGTGTTTAAACTGCAACATGAACCGTAAGTGATGCATCGCTGTGGGGTGTTTGTCTGTTTGATTTGTGATTCAACCGTCTGAAATGACACCAATTCCTGTAGGCAAACTAAGGCAAATGTAATATTCTGACTGGTACACTACTCTATGGCGAGGTCAATATTTCACAGAAATGTAGCCATAGAAATGAGTCATGTAGCCAGGGGACGTCCCTTTTATGTATCTTAAGGGGGCATGCAGTCAGAGAGAGAGAGAGGGGGGCCTGAGTGGGGTGGGATGGGGTGGAGTGAGTTTGGGTTGAGTGCAGTGTAGTGTGGAGATCAGCATGACATTAGATTCTGCATCGGGATCAGGGTGAGATTCTCATGACAGAAAATAGGACCTTGCGTCTAGCCCACCACAGATGTGGGCTAGACCATTAATAGCGGAGGAGCTCAAAAGGTAGTGGAAAATGTCACTGTTGATGTGACATTTGCTCATATTGCTCAGTGCCACCAGCAAGCAAAACAGAGCTTGTTGACTATGTCTTAAATGTCAGTGTGGTAACATGTTCTAGGTATATTCACACACAATACTGTACTTTCTTTTCTTGAGTATTTGGACGAAAACTAAGTAAGTGCTACCAGTAAAGAATATTGTAAAAAATGACTGTAGAACCTAAAATAATATTATTCTGGTCACCCTCTACTGGAATGGTTATGACTACAGTATACTGGTAACCTATCATTTGCCTGTTCATAAACTAATATGGAGACGTGAAGAAAATGGAGAGAAGAAATGAGTGTTGTGTGGACACTTATGTGAGTTATTTGAGTAGATGCGTGATTTATTGTACATGTATAATAAACATTTACTAACAAACCTTTTCATTAAAAAAACCTTCCCATATTTGACTGTACTGATGACACACCTCCAGTAAGTCTGAAACAAACAACAGACAAATCTTTCTATTGCAGACTTGGAGTTTGAGTCAAAGTGTAGTGCCAGTCAGGATTCTGTGTGCAAATGTAAGTCTGGCTTTAAGTGTGCTGAAAAACCCTGTAAAAGCTGTGTGAAAATACCAAGTACCACCACAGCTAGACAAACTCCAACCTCTACCAACAAAGGTGAGAACACATATGGTTTATAGTGCTGATTTTGGTGTTTTACAATTTTTGTTTTAGCTCTATGAGAGCTGACATTTGACTTTTCTCTTGTGCACAGTCACCGAATCTGGAGGAGCCTCCACGCTTAAAGGGGACTCTGACGAGACAGGTAAAATAATAGCAAACATACAGTAATACTTGTCCAGATTGTCCAGAGGACATCAATAACTTAAATCTTTTTTTTCTAGATAATTTGAAGTGGTCAGTGGCGGTTATTGTTAATCTTCTATGTATGGGAATACTTCTAATTGTAACCACAGTGCTCAGACCTTTTCTACGTCGGATCAGAGCAAACGGTAAGTATTCATTAGATTAGATGGAGGCATTCATTAGATGGAGGCACACATTTCTTGCTCAGGGTTTGTGACCCTGCATGACTCTGTGACAACAGGGGTCACAGGGGTGTTTTTAGGGGAGGACGATTGATTGCAAAGATTAAATAATATTATTAATGCTAGTATTTGTCATTTCTAAATGTTTGTATTAATACATTTGTTTGTTGTTTATACTGGATATTTTTATGCTGTATGTTATTACTGTAAAAGAAGTAGGTCATTGCGGCAGCTGGATGAGTAGAATTGTCAAACATTTCTAAATCTTTGGTCATTAGATCCTGTTTAAACTGATATAAACCTCTGATTCTTCACTCCAGAAAAGCCTAAACCAGCCACCGAGAGAGATATAGAGGAAAAAATGGGAGAGATGATCAATTTGCCAATCCAGGAGGTGTGTGGAAAATGTGACCAGCATACTATCTGAAAGAACGATGGCTCAATCCGAAGTTAGTTAGTGGGAACACAAACCATCTCCGATTTCTTTAGGATATTTTGGAGACACTCACCATAAAACATTGGATTGTATGGGTGAAGATGAGGAAACATGACTTTGTTTGTTGTATAGCATCCGGCCAAAACTGGTTGTATAGCATCCGGCCAAAACTGGACTAACAGCGACGGCACCCAAAGCTGGCCATGCGCTGTGCATCATCGTCTAAACCATTTGTGAGCCAGGAAAAGGCACAGAACATAGATAGCATTTGCTATACAACGTAGACTCCACACACACAGCACAGAATATGACAATACATTACAGATATTTTAAGCAAATTGTGCACATGTGACACACAATGCATTGCTACGCCAATTCATACCCGCGTGCTAACACATACACACAAGGCTACATGCTCTTGGCAGTATTCATATCTTTCCACAACAAAACAAGATTCATCCCAATTCCATCCCAATTTTCTGTATGAGCTCCTTTTTTAACTGTTGATTGATGACTGACCTAGGGAGTCCCTGATGTACGGAGGCCGGGCACTCCCAAGCATCTGCGTAATTGGAGCCCTGGCAGCATGCACAAGTCTGTGAATGTGAGGGTGAAATAGACAACGTTGCTATATATGATGTCTTGTATACCATAGTACACAATAATGTTGTAGATGTTTCACATCTTTGGTTATCGTGCATATTGACATGCACTAGCACATAAGACAGATACTGTAGAATCCAGATAGAGAGAGAGAAATAAATATAGTAGTAAATAGGTAGTTTAATGATTTACTTTTCCACTTTTTAGTACAAATGGCACTATTTTGTAAAAATGTTGTTCAGTGCAATGTAATAAATATCCACTTTAACGTGCCTTTATTCATTCGGTATCATCGCAAAGCTCATTATTGTTCACGACAAGTTCATAACAGTACAACTGAAGGAGTAGACTATACTTATAACTTAAAAATGTAGGCCTCCTCCATAGTAGGGTGAAAGGAGAAGGAAAAGTCAGTCAAAACCTCTTTCCCTCTATTTCGTACGCTTATTGTTATTATCATCTGTATGCTAAGGATCATACATGAATCGGTCGGGACACCAGCGCTCAGATTTGACATCTAAAACCAGTTCACTGGGGTGACACGGAACCTCCTCTCTAGATACGGGGAAATCCTTCCCCTGCTCCTGAGAGGGAAAGAAAACACTGTCGGTCTCTCCGGTCCTCTCCTCCTGGGAGGGCGAGGCCGTGGGATGACAAACATGGCAGTTTGTCTCTTGCTCCTCGTTGTTCTCGGCCGGTCTCTTCTTCTCCCGCTCTGCTGTTGGATCCGACTGACCCGTGAACTGACTCAGCAAGCTGAACACGACCGTCCCTGCATTGTGCACATGGACGGGACCTGGGACAGAGAAGGATAATTGACATGAGGTTGTGCATTGCCAAAACACAGTTAAGCAATCGCATCTAATGTCAAATGACATGAATCCACACAGCAACATCTGCATTTGAGTGTGATATTTCTTGCAGTACCAATATTTCCTGCTCCTTGTGAGAAGGGCTTGGTATTGCATGGGTCTCTTTGGGATGTTGGGTCTTTAGCATTGGGAAATGGGGCATCCCTCCCTCTCTAAAAAAATGACAGATCAGTTATAGAAGGGGAAAAGTTTTACAAAAGTAAACACCAGATACTGCATCTAAATATAGCGCATAAACAGATAGAGAGCTTACCTCATTACATAGCTTTAGTATAGCTGCAAAACATCAGATTAATTAATAACATACAGAAACAAAACACATTTTTCAAAAGTGCTGTACATGAATACCACTGGCCCCTGGCCTGATCTGCTCACCTCGTTTGAAACATGTTTCATCTTCTCGATGACGGGTGCACAACAGAACAATGAGAGCTAGGAACCCAACAGCTGTTATTGGACACAAGATGGCAGCTAGGTCTATGTTAGCCCTTTCTGGGAGGAAGAGCACAACACATTCCTGGAAATTCGGACTGCACACTTCCTATAGAAAACAATGAATGACAACACACACACACACACACACACACACAAACACACACACACGCACACACACACTTACACTCACCTGGCTTTGTAAGTGTGGAATTTCCCACTGGCGGCGTTACTGGCTGGGAGCCACAGCTAAAATGCAAAAGGAAGTTGATGTGTAATGAATACACTCTATCATATCTGTCATTATTTGTCCATGACAAAATGTGTATAAATTGATCCACATAAAGTTTTCCCTGCTACACTTTGTAAGGCCTCTACATTGTATCACTTCAGGGTAACTCACTTAGGGGGCCGACAGGGTGCGACAACAGACATGTTTCTGTTTCCTGAGGAAGCTGTCTGGTTAAGATTGAGTGAGATCTCAGACGGTGCTACAGGAAGACACACACACAGACACACACACACACGTATATTACTGTAATCAGGACGAGTAAAGTGACAAGGGTGGGGGGGCATTTTCGACAGCTCTTTGGCTCAGTTTTCAGTTTTGCAAAGAGAATTTGCATATTGACTCTACAAGCATTTACATTATAATGATCTTATTACTTTACTGTTGTTATGAATTATATACAACCGTGCCCCTTCTGGTTGGTTATGTTTTTACATGAAATGGCCAATGCTTTGTTACATTTTTACCTAATGTAGTAATCTTGACACAGTATCTGCAGTTTTCTGTGTTTCCGTCCAACTCTGTGCATGTGAAACCGGTCTCACAGCGACACTGGAGATCGGATGTATTGCTGCAGCTCTTGATTACCTTTAAATGGATATCTGAGAAACAGTTGTATTACATTGTATTTGGTTTTATTACTTATTTGTAGAAGGAAATGACAGCAGAATTAATCTCCTAACACAAATATTTTAATTATCATTGGGTCATGAATACGTTTTAGACCAGGGAGAAGAAAAATTATAAATAAAAAAGCCTTTACCCTGTCTACAGTCTTGAAAGCAGTAATGGCAGGTGGTTTCTTCGTTCCAATCAGATGTATATGTGCCTTTGGAACAGGCCTCACACTCATAACAAGACTTCTGATACGTACCTTAAAGAAAGGAAATAAATGTCAAACATGTCACAGAGGGGGGAAGGGGGTCAAGAGTCAACGATTTTGTAGTCAAGATATATTTTTAGCGATACCACAGGCTCAAGCTGCTGGAGAGTGCTGGCGTGCCTGCATGTGCAGCACTCAAACCCAGGGCTTAACACAGTTCACTAGAAAGCATGTTAAGGATGTGGTTGTGAAGAATTGAGCTTCACATGAACAGTATTGTTTTTTTTGGTTTACTTTTAGTACGTGCGAGTGTGTCTATGTGAAAGAGCAAGCAATACAAAAATATGTCTCATCGGTTTAGTTACACTTGTTTTCATAGACTCCACACTGTTATTCAGGCAATGAAATTAGAGAAAAACAGCGGGAAGGGGGTTAAACACAGTCACTTACCTGCTGGGCACAGTTTACATTTGCTCCTTGTAATCTGTATACACATTAAAAAATATATTATTTATCATAAATCATGAAATGTTTACTGAAAAGCAGAAAAGTCCTGAGTAAACCATACCAGGGGACATGTTTACCTAATGATGAAAAAATGGACAGGATTTTACCATTTATAAATAATAATGTGAATTCATCCAGTAAAATGTATATAGCTTGCTATACCATATGTATTTAAAATACAATTACAATAATTACAGATTACGATTTGCTCACTATATGTATTTTACCATAAAATACACTATGAGGTGAAAAGAATTTACCACAGAACTGAGACCCGACTGTGCAGATATCATCAATGCAGCAACAAAGCAATGCACCATATCCATCCTATAAATTCGTTTTAAAAGTTCAAAACAGGACTATAAGTTACTTTTTAATCATCAAATTTAGTGAAACTTAGTGATGAGCTGCACAATTTGCTTCAATCATCAAATAAGAAATGTAGATATAATGTTAAAAAAAAAAATACAACAAAAGATGTAACTTTACTTTTCTAATGCTTTCTTACCTTTTCATTTTAACCTAGTCTTTGTCAAGGTGCGCCTTTGTGTTTTGCCTCTTCTCGAACCATCTTGTGTCACTGTTTCCTTACCTGTAACATCTTCCTGTCTCTCCCGCCCACAGTATACGTCTTGTGGTGTCCTGTTTACAAGCTCATCTGTGAGACCATTTCTCAAGCACACAATCTCCGTTACACTTCTGTTATCAGTGGCCCACTATTTTCCATACTGTAAGGCTTGACACACACTAGGTGGAGGATTTCTCTGTGACAATTTTCAGTCTGTAAAACCTTTTTTTGTTTTAATTTTTATTATTTTGATATCTGTATAGAAGACCAAATATTTGAAGAAAAAAAAAACACATGAATCAGTTTTACTAAACTCATGTCATTGATATAATTAATGATATACTTTATATGCAATTGGAAGCTATAGGTTTAGTAGACAGCAAAGAGATTGCATTGTCTTAGTTTTATAGAGGTCATGTTACCAGCAGGTTTCCTGTGGCGGTATTTTGCACAATGTTGCCATGTGCTGTATAAATATTTGTCTTTGCATGCATGTGTATGGGGAAAAGAATTCACTTAGTCACGTAAAGAATCGTATTGCTTAGCTGCATCTTTAATTCCATTGTTCTTTCTCAAAACATTGCAGAGCTAAGCTTTAGACATATCTGCTTAGCCATCATGTTTAAATCTGCAATACATCCATACTATTACTAGTCTGTGATACATTTTTATGCATTGTTCTCCCTTTAAACAGACATTTAATTTTATGTAACTGGACTGTTAATGTTATACATAGTTATATGTATAACTACTTTCCCCTTTTGATATACAGGTGTATGTATGTATGTATGTATGTATGTATGTATGTACTGTATGTATGTACTGTATGTATGTATATACAGTATATATATATTCTTCCTTATGTGTGACCGGTGACACACTTGTATTGCAGTCGTTAAACACAAATATATTCAAAGCCATTTCCTCTACGCATATTATATCATAGCCAGCATACAGTCATTTATTGATTTTACAATTTAAATTCTTATTTTTTTATTTTTTTACTTTAGAGACATTTTAAAATAACTTTACTGCGCAACCACATACAACTCATGAAGAAAATATTCTTCACAGAAAAAAGTATTCTTCCTACATATTTTATATCAGATTTAAATATTTACAGTTTTTAAGGCGATTATTGTCAAGACGATTAATTTTCACTTTCTTTCCCGAACAATAAACAGGATTTCTCCACAGAATTTCAATAACAACTGTATACTTGTTTCAGACATTTTCCTGATGCATAGGTACGCTAGCAAAAGTCACTTTAAAAGTACCCCAAATGAAGAACAACCAAAAACATACACACTGACACATGCATACATACAGTAGAGACTCACTCACATGGTCTGTTAAAATAATGCTATGCCAACTGTCACAGCCTTCTTCAATTTACTTACGAGCTAAAAAAGTAGGATCAGCAATCATCCAATTCCCAGTGCCACACATGCACGCCACTTTATGTAAGCTCCAATTTTGTCACTATCACACTGAGACAGAGCACTGACACAACATTGCTAAAGAGTTCCCCTGATTCAAACATATAGGAAAGGGCTACAAGGACTGGACTACACAGATACAATAGCAATGTAATATGGAACTGTTGTCATGTGGGCAAGATTTCCTTATCTGTACTATTAAGTGTTGTGTTTTGATTCAGAGTTCAGTGATACATTACAGTTCATGGTAAATATAAGTATATCAGAAATTACCAGAAAAAAAAAAGAAAGTAAAATGAGGTATGTGTCTCTGTACTTCCCAGTGAGGAAAAGATGAATAAATCCATATAGAAGAAATATAACATTATTTTGTTTCTGATGTTTCAGTATTTTTGTTAGATGTATACGAGTCTTAGTGCTGATTGTTTAATACACACATTTTAGTTTTGCTCTTTTATGTGAGTGCAATTGTTTACAAGCTCAAAAATAGTTATATACTGTACATCAAGCACCATTGGCAGCTTTAGGCAGCACTTTTTTTTGTCAACAATCCTCTAATAATTCACACTGCTTGTGTTTGTTTAGATTGGCACTGAATGGCTAACTTAATTCATTCATAAACACCTAGTTTTTTCCTCTATAGGTGCATCTAAAATATATTGTTCGGGCGCAACCATTCAGCCCTCCGAAACCAACAAAGCCTGCCTTTCTCCAAGCTCGATTGGTGAAAATAAAACAATGTGCACATCTTCTGTATATGACACTTGGCTGTCAGCGCACTTTGCGTCAGAGAGTGAGACAGAGCAGGTCAATGCCATCATACTGATGTTAGGTCAACTTCACTACTACTACTGTCCAAACCAAGCTTAGCTCCAGCCTTGACCATTGTCTGGATATTGGATATGTTTATACTGCTAGTACCTGGCACACTGGGTCTACTAATAAGCACCGATAGTTCTTTGTTCCAAGTGGCTCACATCAGGTAAATAACAACAAACAGAACTACAAAGCATGTTTTCCAGTCTGTCCAATGAACAGTTATGCCCAACAACAAAATATAAAATGGGAGGCAGGCATGTTTGTATTTAGAAATGCGACCCTTAAGTACAGAATCACACAAAGCTAATATAGTTAATATAGAGCTGTTACTGAGATTGTGTTTTTAAACAATTGTTTAGATTTTTTTTTTTAATAAAGGTTTTGACATTATGGCTTAAGATCAGCTAGGGCCATTATTATTATTGGAATATGATAGATAGCGAGTGAATAAGCTATTTTTAGTGTAATATATCGACCATAGTTTAGGACCATAAATTGTGTGAATAACAAATCTGTAATCTCATCAAAACCACCAGCTACTGCTCTGGTCTACACGCTGTATGCTGATAGCTACTATTTCGTGTCCATTTAAAGAATATAATACACACATACTTTATGACGACAATGAGGATAAGATTTAAGTTGCTTCTGAGAAGACCAAAATGGCCTTGTGTCAGCATTTGTGAAGGTTATTCACTACAGGCTGAAACTGTATTAGTTGTGTTAACAATGTTAGTATAAAGTAAATTATTTTACTCTACACTATGGACCTCTGTGGCCTGCGGCAATGTATTTCATCACATCACATGAACAATGCCCCAGAACTTATAGGAAAGTCAACATATAGTACTTTTAGAATTTCGGACGCTTTCAACTGTTAAAGGCCCCATATCCTTCCAGTTTCACATTTCACAAACGTTTTCTCCCTCCGAGATAAACATTCTGTTTGGTGCACTTTTTTGCCCTAACTGACTGATAGAGGGAGGATAGGTCAAAGACAATGGTTCGAATCTGGAAATGATGCCACACTCGGGGCCAAATATGACTGGCTTGTTTTAGATAATGATTTATTTCATAATGTAATTTTGGCTAAATGACATGTTAGACGCTAGCCACAACTGACCACACAACTAGAATTACAATAGGGGACCTTTAAGAGTGCAAAACAAGATGACAGATCTCTCAAGAGACCGTCTCCCCAAAAGGGGCAGTGACATTTACAATGAATTGTAATATTAAACTTGCTAAACCTCTGCAGAACGGGTTTGATTCCCATGGCAATCATCAAAAGGAACATGGTGTAAACATAGTGTTGCTGGGGGTGTGTTACTGTAGATGGGTGTGATTTAGGTCACTGGGTGAAGGGGGGGGGGGTGAGGGTCAGGATCGGGCTCCACCAGATGAAGGCGGGGAGGGGGAGGTTCTCTCCCTCTCTTTCTGGTCTCCTTCCTCAGCAGAGCCAGGCACAGGAGAGTTACTGAGCAGAAATGAACAGGATATTTAGTGTAGGTAGCACAATAGCTCAGTGAGCATGTGTAGGTGTACATACGCATGCAAGTACCTGTCTGTATCTCCACTCTGTGTGATTAACCTCCTGCAGGTCTCCATCTGAACGTCCAGGCCTCGCTTCATTGAGCACATCTCCATGTACTCATGCAGGTGTCGGTTCATGTCACTCTTGGCTGTGGCCAACTCCAGCTTGGGTCACGGATGTAGGGATTGAAGCGGGTGCACGTGTAAAAAGCAGGAACACACACATTCTCACGCAAACTCCAACACTAGGTGTAAAACTCACTTCAATTTGGTCAATGGTCTCCTGGTATTCCTTCTCTCTGGATTTGAATAGACATTCGGTGTCGTTAATTACCTTCTCCAAACACTCCTCCTGTTCAAGGAAAAAAAGGAAAGGTTCAAGGATGATTTAAGGCTGAAAGGAGCTATTTTGGTTTACCATTAGAGTCCTGAGAGCGGCAATGACAGTTCAAGAGCATCTTGAATATAGCAGTGAACAGCTTGCATTTTTGTGGTAATGACATAGTGAGGCATGAAGCATTGTTTGGAAACAAGATAAGCAATGCTCAGTTAAAAATGTCCTGTCAGAATGTATGGGTGTGCCCAGTCTGCCGGCAGGCTGTGTTTCTGTTTGTACATTGAGAGAATTGTGTTAAGCTGACCCCAACAGAGTGGATATCTGTTATCAGAGTAGACTGCGAGCGATGCAGTTTAGCTACGTGGCTATCACCAGACCTGCTTGTCACAATTAGCCTGTTGCTGACAGCACTGAAAAAATACTACTGTAAAAACAAACAAAGTGCTTTGACAGACAAACCAGAATCCTCAGTCCATTAAAAGCAATATAACAGTTTATGAGTAACAATATAACAGTGTATCAGGGGTGGAAGCTATAAAAAATTATCTGATCAGATTGGGGACCACAAACCAAGTCAACAGAAGGGCACCAGCCACAAATATCTCAGCTGCAACCCTCACCCAACTGACAAAATCAGAGGCCACTCCACCAAACCTGGAGTATCCTGACCCCTTTTTTGATGAGGTTTTGATGTAGTCAACCTAATCCATTTTCACAGTGACATTATTTAAATGATATCCATAATGTCCAGTTAAGGCCAAGCATAGCCCAATCCTTGACCTGACACCTACTTCTCCTGGCTGGTGGGTGGGGTCAGGAGGCAGACTGCACCCTGGGAAGTCTTCCCAGAGAAGCAGGGTCTCTTCAGTTTCCTCCCAGGCCAGGCTGTCACAGTCGTCCTCAAACTCACATTCTCGTCTGAAACAGACACAAAAACAAACGCACACACACACAAAGAAATCCTAACGTAACCAAGGTTGCAGACATCAGTTGTCCCTGGCTCTAAAACATTTGCCGAAAGACGGCAAATCCACACATTGGGCTTCAGACCACTCACAAGTGATTCAACATCCTCTGCATTTCCTCGTTGATCTGATTGGCTGACGAACCACATTGCTCTTCATCTTTGACCCCACCCCCATCACTTTCAGAGGTGCTGATTGGCTCGTCACCCTCGCTCCCATTGAAAGAAAGTGGGGTCTGTTTCCGGTGGCAGTTTAGTGATGGCTGGGCATTAGGAACCTGAGGAGTCACAAAATAGAGTTAGGGAGTTCATCCAATTCATAGCATACATTTTTGCAGCAGCCACTTCAACCCAGTGGGTAGATATATCAATAACAACAATAAGAATATAACTCACTATGGAATAGTTATGGAGATGGGGACAGTTGAAACAAACAGTCCAATCCACCAAGAGGAGGACAGAGCGATCCATACCTGGTACATCTGGATGACATCCTCACAGTTCCTCTGTTGGGCCACATCACACAGACGAGCGGTGATATCGATCCTGCGGCAGATGTCCATGTCCACCTTCATGGCCTTCTCCTGGATCTTACTGTCCAGGTCCGAGTGGTTCTGCCAGGGAGGACAGGGTGGGTCAGGGAGAGGAGAGGAGTGAACCATTAACATGACTAGTACAACATACTGAGAATATAGAGAATAGAAAGTTGGGTTTCATGTACTCACATTGCTCATAAGACCTTTGAAAAGAACCAGTTCTGCCGTCAGCTTCTGAACTCTGACAGCCAACTCATCTTGACAGCCTTCACTCTCCTGCAAATCCTAAAGACAAACTTGTGGTAATCCTCGCAGACACATAGCTTCAGTCTCATTCAAAAACTATTACTTGAAACTATAATACTTTCAGAGAAAGTGTGTCTGTTGTCTGTTGACCATTATAGAAGAAAAGGCCACAGGCTGTGTACAAAAGATAATAAATCACTGCCACTAGAAAGGCATTGGTATCCAAAGTAATGCTAGTTACTCCAAATTCCAAAGTTCAGTATATCACATTGCACTTTTCTGCTTTTTTGCGCTTCTGGTTGGACGCAAACTGCATTTCGTTGTCTTTGTACTCTGCACAATGACAATAAAGTGGAATCTAATCTAATAAAAAATACTTTTAACTGTATCATCTTTCCTGCGTTCATTATTACTATAAAAGACTACATGCAGGCCATTTACACCCAATTTCTGCAACTACAGCAGGAAGGACAGCATGTAAACACATGCAGTATGCTATTACTGTATTAGGTGAGGTAATGACCCTCAGTTGTTTAAACTATGTGAACACACACAATTCAGCTAGGTAAGAATTGAGTGGGGCTGTTTTTTGCTGATGCGACAGCTGTCACCACTGACACAGCTACTGCACTCTTGGCCTGCAGCCCTGCCCCTCTACACCTTAATGAGGAAGCAACACAAACACAAATATATTACCTCCTGAAGGTCTGCAGTCTTCTGTTGCAGATCCACCCTCATCGAGTATTCCTCCTCCCATCTACAAGATGTTGAAGGTAGAAAACGTTGGTTCAGACCAAGACAGATAGCCAGACAGATTTGAAACCCTGTGAAAGTGCCCCGTTAGGACCATGACGACAGCCCTGGTGACATAAAGCACAGGCCCAGGGGAAACCCGCTCACTGCAGTGTGGATCAGCGCGCGTGGTCTCTTATATAATTGCTGTTTGAGATGCAGAATGCTGCGTCACAGCGGGATGTTAGGGAGACAGAATCTGAAACAAAGTGCCACTAGAGCGCCTTGTTGTCACAAGGCATGTCTACGGGCTGGCAGGGTAAGCGCGAGGAGAAAGACGAGTGAGATTCCTCCTGCAAAGCCAAACCCCCCTCTCAGACAGTAGCAGCAGCTAATACTGGATGCTGCATTGCAGATACAGTGGGACACCATGAAACCAGGGGCGGAGAGGCCGCAAAAGAAAGCAAGAGGAGAGGTGGGCATGGTAGAGTGTGGAGTAAAGACAGCATGAGACTAAGAGCTTATAGCAGGTATGTGGAAAGACACTAATGGCAGGCAAGGACATGTGATATGTTGGAACAAGCCAAGAGATGGGGGGAAGGAGAAGGTTAAACTGAGAATGTGAGATATATATAGATAATAACCACAAGTAAAAGCTTTGACATTATAGGTCATAACAGTCCTCAGACTGTGACTAACAATAGTGTTTTTCCCTTTCCCTTTCCCTGAACTAATCTGATAATGCCATCTAACCAGCAACCCTTAAAACGAATACGAATCAGTATTACTAGTATTACTTCTATTAGGCTGGGTAAGAACAAACAGTTAAGTAGTTTATAAAACACAAAAACACTCATTATTCATGAGTTTGACAAAGGGTTAACAAGTTAACAAGTCAGCTGCACTCCTTCTTTATACAGAACTGGTCTGACGTCATTCACATAAACACTTAATTAGTTTTTTTTCCTTTCCCATGCCCACAAAGGGCCGACTGTGCTGGGGTGAAAAGCATCTGAAGAATGCATGGCACCTCATTTGGACCTAATTAATCATCTCTTCTGACATGGGTTGCAAGATTTTAGCCTGCCCTCACAGTTCATTGTATGTGCCGTAGGCTAAATTATGTCAGCTTCAGCTTCACGCCTCCAGGACTCTGAAGCGTGCAGGAAAAATTGTGGCTGATCCCTCCCACCCCGGTCACAAACTCTTTGAGACACTCCCCTCTGGCAGGAGGCTGAGGTCCATCAGGACCAAAACCTGACTGCACAAGAACAGTTTCTTCCCATCCGCTACTAGCCTTATCAACAAGGCCCGGAACCCACCCTGACACTCTCCACACTCCACCTCTGTGAACATTTGCACATTGACATTGACTCTACTTACTCAGCTGTATGGCTCTTTTAGTTACATACTGTGTATATATATTTATATTGTTTATATTTTCAATGCTTGATTTCTTATCTTTCTTATATTTAGAGAACATTTGATATGCACCAACAACACCAAAACAAAATCCTTGTATGTGTAAAAAACTTACTTTTTCTGATGAGTTATGAGGAAAAGGAAGAACTAAAGGTTAGCTTTTTGACATCCCCACATGTATTAATCTCTCTGTTAGCATGTAGTGTTAATGTTTGATATGTCTAGAATTGCCACCTGCCACTGTGGTCAGGCAGCTCTGAATGGATTGCAGGTATGGTCATGCTGGAAGTGACAGATGGGCAGGCTTTGTGCTGACTATGCTTCTGAGACAGCTGGTCTCACACAGGCCAGTGTTTTAAAGCTTCCCTCTTCTAAAGTGGAGAATAAGCATATCTTGGTTTAGTGTAGGTCTACCCTAGGGAAATTAAAATTGAAATAAATCTAATTGAACATGCAAATACAGATCCTTTTTTACCTGCGTTTATACTCGTCTCTTTCTCTTTTAACTTTAGCCAGGACATTATATAGGGCTCTAATTTCCGGTGTGATGGTGTCTATCTGGACTCCGACCCCATCCGGGTGCACCCAGGACACACCGGGGCTGGTAAGCCGTTCGACGCTTGAGCCCAACTTGCGGGTGTGGTTATAGGACCAGATGGTACCGGGAAGGAATCGTGGTGGTGGGTTAGGGGAGGATCCAGGGCCAGCGCTGCTGTTGGAGAAAGTTTTAGACCCGGACCCCCCACCAGGGGAGCATGGAGTAGATTGGCTGATAGTGATGGTCGGGTTCGAGCTGAAGTTTGGCACGCTTCGGTTTGCAGTGGCGTTTTCGGGTTGGTTCATGGGCGTATTTGTAAGCGGTGGTGTGAACAGTGTTGTAGGCCTTCTGGCAGAGTTGTTCGTGTTATGGAAAGGGAGGGAACCGGGCCTTATTGGTATTGTCCCCGAAAACCCAGTTTGCACACCTGTTTCTTGGGTACCCGACCTGCTTTCACAACAGCCACCCTGACAGCCTTTGTTGACGTCCAACGCCTGTTGCAGTTGTTTCTCTAGAATCTTATTTCTTCGCTCTAGTTCGTGTACCTTGGCGAGGAAGCATCGGAACCTCAGGTTGAGAGTTTTTAGGACACTGATGTTGGATCCCAAGTCATTTCTGAGGGCCATGGCGGCAGGAGGCACTGGCACGGCGCGATGCAGATGATGCGATCGGTAAGCGGTGTGCGAAGGCTGCGAGGGCGCGGTGCTGAAGTCCGGCCCAAGGAGATCAGGCACCAGTCCCGGCTGTTGACCCACCAGAAAGGTCGTCGGATCCTGTGCGCCGAAAAGGGCGTCCGGTAGGAGGCCTGAGGGAGAGTCCGGGTGGCTGGGGGGCTGGCTCTGCTGCTGTTGTTGGAGATACGGGTTTTCTCCCAACAAAGGATTCATGCTATGGTATGAGAAACTAAAGCGTTGCAGATCGGGCATGAAAACGGACGAGAGATGTCTTGCTATAAGCTATGGATAAAATAACTCGTTGAAAAATAGGTCCTGGAAAGCGTAGAGTATCAATGCAATGACGTCCGCAATTACCTTAGATTTGTTACCGTTGTTACCGTTGTGAATCTTAATAAAGCAGGCTTGTTGGAAGGATGGAATGCTCTCTTCGCGATAACAGTCCGCAACAAAACGTTTCCAGACGTCTTACGTGTAGGCAAAAACAATTGGTCTGCGGCTTACCAAGTTGATTCACGAAAATGATATAAAAGAATAAAAAAATCCAAGCATTTGTGAATGAAACAAAAATCGAGTGTCGCCGTTGCAATGAAGTTGCTTATATGCCAACAAGATGAGACCGCAGGCAGGCTGGAGCAAGTGCTGCGTGATTTGATGAACACATTACCGTAAATTTGGTAAAAGCTGCGCTGCAACTGGTTTTCTGTGTAACATTCCCTATAACCCTAGCTCTCTTGTGACTGTGTGGAGATTCTTTCTGCATCTTTCCCCCCAACTAGCCAGACAGTGGTGCCTGTTCATGTAGACCAAGGTGTCAGGTGGTCCACATCTCCACGTTGCTTTCTGGCAGAGGGAGTCTTGGCTTTATCCTTAATTTTGACCGCCATCCCCACCCGTCTACCCAAACGCTGCATTAGACAATAGGAGGGCTTCTCCTCCAGCTCTAGCAGTCGAGACAGATTCTCCCTTTGCAGAGGAAAATAAAGGTCTAGGCTCATAAGAGGTAATGGTAAAGTATATTTCATGACCTGACCCAACAGGGCTCTTATATGCACAAGGGGAACAGCAAGTTATGAACAAATAAATGTACAGAAAGATTCAAGACTAAAGTAAGCTGTCGCAGGAAGTTGCCGATTCCAATCAGTAGCAAACTGTTCAGCACCAGCAGCATCAGATGCAGTGCAAGGACTGATATTTCTGAAATGGGGGTCAGTTGTATATTGTAGTAGAATGATTAATAAAAGCAGAGTGCATGTATCTCACAAACAGAGGACTTTATTCCGCCACTGAACGAAGCACAAACAGTACTACAAATGAGGGACAAAGGCTCTCACACAGTCATCTCATCTCACAACAGAACAGGGAATTTACAATACAAAAATAAATTGGTCATCAACTGTCAATCCGTTTTTGCTTGCATGCTTTGTGTGGGAACGTTCCTCAGGCGCGTATTGGGATAAACCATGACGGAATCAGTCATGGAGAATACAATTTCCTATTGTAAAAATCTGACTCTGGCGTCTGAAGCGGCATGGACTCGAAGCTGATTGGTTGCTTGCTTTACTCCTTGCTGGCCATGTGGACCATCAGGTCACAGACACGGGTGCTGTAGCCAAACTCGTTGTCATACCTGTGAAGGAGAAAGGGTTACACCCAAGACTCATGGCACATTACATGTAGAGCATGTAAAGCAGCTGGTCCATGACACTTTGCTAGGAGACTTGCCATGACACCAGCTTGACGAAGTGATCGTTGAGTGCAATGCCAGCGCCAGCGTCAAAAATGGAGGAGTGGGTGTCACCATTGAAGTCTGACGACACCACCTGCAGGGAAGCGAGACAGCACTGTGTAAACTGGTATACCCCCTAAACGTGTCAACAGTGGTCAGAGAGGCATTCGAGGTGGTGCTCAAACCTGGTGCTCTGTGTATCCCAGAATTCCCTTCATGGGTCCCTCAGAGGCAGCCTTGACAACTTTCTTGATATCATCGTATTTGGCCTAAAGAGGGAAAGGAGTGTTACTATACATTGCAATACATTTAATATCATAGATACGCTAGGTAAAGGTCAAACCCACAAAACAGCCTTTAAATATAGCTTGTGAAGTGTTCTAAACGTGTGTCAACTAACAGGCTTCTCCAGTCGGACAGTCAGGTCCACCACAGACACGTTGGGGGTTGGGACACGGAACGCCATTCCAGTCAGCTTGCTGTGAAGTACGAAGAACACCAGCAAGGTCACATCACAAGGAGAATACACAGCCTTCACCTACAAATATGGCAGGAGTTAACAGTAGCATTTTTGTTTAGGTTGGTACCAACCCATTGAGTTCTGGAATGACTTTGCCCACAGCCTTGGCAGCGCCAGTAGAGGCAGGGATGATGTTCTGTGATGCACCACGCCCATCCCTCCACAGCTTACCAGAGGGTCCATCAACAGTCTTCTGGGTGGCAGTGATGGCATGAACTGTGCTCTGAAAGACAGATGACGACCAGTAGTTATTAACAATGACGGTTGAGGACTGGTGGCACCATTGTTGTATATTTTGTACTGTACATAAATTCACCGTCTTCAACATGTCAAATTGTTCCCAGTGTTTTAATGCTTACCATCAGACCCTCAATGATGACAAAGTTGTCATTGATGACCTTGGCCAGGGGAGCCAGACAGTTGGTTGTGCAGGAAGCATTGCTACGGAGACAGAGCAGAACATCCTGTTAAAGTGATACTCCCAAATAGAGCAGATGTCCTAAAGGCCACACTCATTTGATAAGAAAAAAACGTGGCCAAATTGTTAGGCAGGGGTGCATTGGGAGGGTGTATGGCATTGTTGCTCGAGTCAGTCGCTCACCTGACAACCTGGAGGGATTTGTCATACTTCTCGTGGTTGACACCCATGACAAACATGGGTGCATCGGCGCTAGGGGCAGAGATGATGACTCTCTTGGCGCCGCCCTTCAGGTGAGCCTGAAAATTAGAGAAAACATTTTACCTTCTCCCACTGCAGGGCCCTTGATCCGTTTTGTTCATATTCACTACATAACTTGAAAAAAATGAACCTATGTTTAATACATACAGAGGCCTTCTCAATAGTGGTGAAGACCCCAGTGGACTCTACCACATACTGGGCACCAGCATCACCCCATTTGATATTGGCGGGGTCCCTCCTGAAAAAAAAGAAGACACAAATCAGATGAAAGACAGGATTAGAGTCAGGTTCAAATGCCTTTGCGTACAACAAAAAACAGAAACGCTCCACTGAACAGTCAAGTGATAAACTCACTCGTGGAACACAGCGATTTTGTGTCCGTCGATGACCAACATGTCACCCTCAACCTTGACCTCCCCAGGGTAGCGACCATGGGTAGAGTCATACTTGAACATGTAGACCTGCGGGTGAGAAGGAGATGTAAGAGGTTTTTTTCTCTCCCAGAAATACAATGTTTTCTATATAAAGAGCAACAGCATTCTCCAGAGTCAATATGCCCAGCACATTGATGCTGGGTTAACACTGAACTGCCTAAACCACATTCCACTTTGTATTCCTATAATCTTAAATCAACATTTCATAGTGTTTTTTGCATATTGGAACTGATAAATTTAGCCTTCAGTCAAAGTTCACCAGCATCTGGCTAGAAATGATTTGAGCGATCTCCCCGTTATCGCCACTGACGCACCATGTACTCCAGGTCGATGAAGGGATCGTTGATGGCCACAATCTCTACCTTCTTGGAGTGGAAACCAGCACGAGTCACCAGACGACCGATGCGGCCAAATCTGATTGAGAAGAGAAGTGTTGTTTCATAATCTAGCCACTAGATGGTAGTATGTCACCGTCTTTAACAGCAAGATTAACTTCTGAATGTGGGCGCATGAGAAATGTATTTTAACATGCTGCCGAAACATCAATGCCTAATCCACTTTCTTTGTACAGTATGGTACAATTGCCATAGTGACTGAAACTATAATACAAAAGGGCAGAGTTCAGGAGGCAGAACAGAGGGAGGCATTTATCTGAGCACGTACTCTTGCTCTCTGGTCCAGGGGGCTAAAGTCTAAATTAACCCCTAATGTGGTAATCCTGCTGGTGACGACAATTCACTGTTTGAACAGTTGAGTTACTATTTAACGCTAGGCCCAAAGCCCAGCACAGATACATGGTCCTCAGACTGTTAAAGGGGGAGTAGAGGGGAACAGGGGCAGAGAGATTGGGGAAGATAAGGGGGAACAATGCATTATCTTGCCAATAATTTGACATTTCTGAAGGTCCCATTCTACCTGCAAAAGACAGCCACTGAAAAATAGCTGGCTCCGTCCCTACCCAGTATCACTATCTGCGTAGGGGCCAAGGTTCAAAGACCAACAAGAAAAATAATAAACAGCTGGGTGACTGGCCGTAGGTTTGTGTGCAAGTACTATACTGTGAGAGAAGCATGACTTAATTGCATTACGAAATGGCCAGGAGAGTCAACAAGCCAGACAACTAGCCTTGTAAGTATTCATTACAAAGCTAGGTTACTGATAAATGGATATTAAAACACAAGACATGTCAAACAAGGAAGGAGGAGCCCTATATCCAGCCTAGACAAGAACTTAGGTTTAAGTTCTTGTACCAATTTATGAATACTAAAAACACAATGTAACCAAGTATATAGAATTGGTACCACATGCATATAAGACAGTTCTGCTGGGTTACTTGATACTTTATGGGATTCAATACTAGATATGATTGTGTGCTATAAATGTAACTCAGGTCACAGTAATGGCATGCCAAGTGAGCAACAAAGGGGGGCGTGGCACTAAGAAGGGGCACGGTTTAAAGAGTGCGTTTGCTGTGGCGAGTGTTGGTCACGTTGTGCAAATTGAGTTGTATCGAGTGCACACATTTCATGCCTTACCCATTGATACCGACTTTCACCATTTTGCCTAGGTTGGGTTAGTCCTCTGTAAAGAGAGAAAATAGTCACCTGTCAGAAGGGTTTTGTCAACATGTATGGCTACAACATTGCCTGAAGAGACTATTAATAAGATCGTTGAGATAACATACAAAGCATTATCAGAACATTCCCTATGGACAACATGTGTAAATGTATGCATCTTGAGAGAAATATACTCTGAAGTTCAAAACGGTGAGTCGGTACCGTGCAAAGTCAATAGCAACTTACTAAACTTAAACTTAAAACTACTTTGAACAACTACTAGATCCAAGAAAGCAGGTTAACATTCACTTTTAACCTCTTTGATTCAAGCTTTAAGAAAAACGGTGCTTTGAATTAAGCTGCTGGACGTGGTCCATTTAACAAAGCAATAAAAGCAAGCATTGATTTGGGGAGGCCTCTGACCATAAATTATTCATACCGGCGAAACATGCATACAATCGAAGTTGAGTCAATAACTTGCTCCATAGTCAGTTACTCATGCTAATTCATGTGAAACCATCAAGCGATTATTACCGTTTGTGAGATTCCTCAATCTGTCTTGCGACTCCGGGTGTGAGTGGGGACGAGCAAAGGTACGCGTGCTGTATTTATGATTGACCAAGACGTATGCCACGCCCCACATGAGCCACCCGTTCTCGCCCCGCCCCCCTTGAATGTCAAGGTCGTCTGCTAGACGCCAGCCGTTTTACAGGGTTGTCTTCTAGTGGCTGCATGTTAACAAAACTGAGATGAACAAAAAACATAATAGCGAGACTGTGTTCAAAATTTAGTTTAATACTTTTTGTTTCTGACCATAATAGTAATTTTGCAAAGACTAATTCAGATCACTATCATGGTAGCCTATGATGCAGTCGTTTAAGAAAAATGGAAATTACACTAGGTTATGTCACAGTGGACCATAAAGAACAAACGTTTTCAGACAGAGCTCTTTTCACACTGTATTAGTTCAGTCCTAGTTTTATAACTTGATTCTCATCATTTGTAAAATTCACTTTTCGTCATCTTATAGTTTGAGGCCTATAAACAGACCCAAGCACACCCGCACAAGTAGATATAACTGTCCTAAAACACCAAAATGAAAAATAAGAGGTATCCCTGACTGACCTCAGCGTCACATAGAGAGTAGAGACAGATCAAATCTCTGTCTTCCTTGCTGTGACATTTAATGTGCAAAGACCAAAGACCATGACCCTTCACTTTGAAACTCTCCCTCTTCTCCCTTTAACCATCCCCTTCACCCTGAACAGTTGAATATGATGGCTGTGCTTCGGGTTAGTCAGCATAAACACGCAGCCATTGAGCATGGGCCTAAAGCCACCTGCAGAAGCAATACCTGAAGTTTCAGTATGCCCTCATGTAAAGTGATTTTGGTGCAGTGCCAGTCAGGTTTGTTAAAAATGTGTGCCCCTTTCTGAGACCAAACTATTGGATAATCCAAACAATGTCTGTGAAACTGCTGGCCACAATTCAAACATTTCTTTGTTATTTCTCACGTTACTGTTAGAGTAAACTTTATACTATATACCAAAGGTATCCTGTTCATTTCTTTTTGCACTTCTCTCAATATTGACTTCTCGACATGCAAACAGTAGCTGTTTTGAGGAGACAAAGAGAAATTGCCTTTAAAACATATTACGTGAGTTTGAATAGTGATTACGCTGATTTAAACCAGAAGGCTATTCTGTTAAATCCTTTTGGAAATACTCCTCCAACTGTATACAGGGTCTCACAAGGCAGTCTTATCAGTGGATAGCCTCAAGAGTCTATTGAAACCTTACCCATGGCATGGCATTCTGTTGTATAACACACCCCAAATACACATTATATACCAAACTAAACCATATAGGCTTATATAACATAATATGCACTAAAAATCATTCCACACCATAATAACAGCGTGTGCCATTTGCCACCAATAGTTATCTGTGGTGGTCTGTCATGTGGCTGTCAGCCAATGGCCTGGGCATAGCTGAACTTCCCCAACCCTGAGGGAATGTGCAACAGGCTTGGCCATCATTCTGCAGCTTAAGGTCAAAGAGGGGAAGGAAAGGTCAGGATAATATTAGATACAAACTGGCTGGTCTGTTTAGCCACCGTATACTGTCTACACTGTACATGAGCTGGCCTTTCCTTATACCAGAAATTTGATATACAGCTCCTGCTTGTGTGTACTGTGGAAACACCAACTTGTCACTGAGGGAAGTGGGAATGCCATGACAAAGCTGGCTGGAACTGGTTCAGTTATTGTTCTAGTCCATTTAGTTTAATGTAGAAGATTGTTTTGAAATGTGTTTGTGAACAATGAGCATGTGGCCTGTCACTTAAGACCGATTTAAGCTTCTGCGACGAATCTACGTCGTAGATATGTTCTACTATTACGCCCATGCCCTTCAGTTCAAAGTCCTGAGGGAACTTGCAAGTTGTCAACATAATACTGACATCTGCTGTTTTTATAAAGTAGTGCAGGCAGATAAAATCGGAAGCATTTGCATTTTAGTATAGTTTCAGTATAAAGGCCCAAGTATACTTTACGCGTCGACCCGTCGAATTACACTAACATTGTGCTTGTGAAATTGTGCATGTAGAAGACGTGATTATAAAGATCGCTAATTCTAAAGCACTCTGGCATACATGTAGCCTATCCTTGCATACAGCAATAGCCGACAGACCCACAAGACGCTAAAACGAGTCCGCAGGGGAGAAAACGTAAAAAGTATACTTTGAAGAGCTCGAGCGCTTAAGGCCATGCGTTTGGTAGCAGAACTTTGGCCTTAAGTCCTTCTACTCAAAAGTACGTCTGGATAAGTGGTACTATCTAGAAAGACTCTTGCAGTTATATTGTTAAAGTTACTTGTGAGCTGACTCTGGGTTGACAAATTTCCAACCTGTTTTAGGCTGAATCCCGTCTAAAAAAATCCTTCACTTTTTCCCCCATTTAAAAAAAAAATAAAAAATGTCTAGACTACCAATACATGACTTGGTTTTTATACAGCTACACCTTCCAAAGACCATTATCACGTGCCTTGAAGCTTGAGAACAGAAGCATCTGTCTGCACTCTCTGATCTGAGGGAAATGCCCTTTTACATTGGAATGAAATCATTGCTGGACATATGGAGGGCTGATTGCAGCCATGTGTCCCATATAATATAGAGCCCTGGGGAGAAAAAAAAAAAATCAAAAATCAGTCTGCAGCCAAAGACAGTTTTAATAAGACGCCTCAGGTAGCAAAGTTATTGTCTGCAAAAAAAAACAACACTTTGGTCCACTTTTTCAGGAATGGAAATTAATCACATCAATATGAATTTAACACACTGAGAATGTAATGCCAAATGTGTTATCATAAATCAGACCAACGCAAATGTCAATATATTTATTCATGCAAATTATATAAAGAAAAGAAATCAGCTGAAATTACACTTCATGATTTTGTGAAATACCAATGTCAACTATCCATGCATTTACAGCCTATTCCTGATTACTCAAGGACAGTGTGAAATACACAACTGACTAAAAACAGTTTTAACAGACTAGTATATGACAGCACGGATGTAAACATAGCCCCCATGTTCTGAAGATTCATTTAAAATACTTAAACATGAAATGAGCCATATCTGCACGTGCCTTTTAACAGCCACAATATTGTATAGCATTTCTTCTATACTACTAATGCCAGATGAAGCCACATCAGCAATACTGCAAGTACAAACCATACTACACCTATTTTGAAATCACAATCGCATTTCTATTCAATGCATTTGAATGCCTGTGAGAGTGTGGCGCAATGGGTCATATCTGGTCAAAGAACATCATTAGTCTTAGTTTTTCCTCTGTTGTCTACTAACAGCCAAGTCCACTCATTGACCCGATGCGATCCAGTTTGAGGCCGAAGCATCCCCTGTTCCAACCCCTTCGTGACCGGTCGGGTTCTGCTCGCTTCTGATTGGCCAAAGCCCCCTTCAGAAGGCGGAGCCAGGCAGTCTCACCCTGCGCTGGTACGTCGGCCCATTTGGGGTACTCTGCTGCTTTCACCGCAGCATCTGCGGCGGGCGGCTCCTCCGGTGGGCTGCTTAACAGGGTCTCCAGGTCATCCAGGGTCAGGAGGTCATTGTAGCGCTCCAGAAGCTGCTCCATGAACTGCAGAGAGCGAGGGGGGGTGGGAAGAGACAGTGTAGTCCAGTCATCAGACACAGTAGCATAGAGAATATCAATTCAATCAGTGACATTTCACTCTCTCTGTGCCTCTGCCTTTCCCCATCTCTATTTTGGATCATCTTCCTAGAGGCCACTGTCAGAGCCGAACAAGGTGGAGCAGCTTTCAGTCATTATGCTGCACATCGCTAGAACACATCGCTGGAACCAACTCACTGATGATCTCAGAAGTACCTTAACCATAGACTGAAGCGTCTTCAAAAGGCCTTTAGTTGAGTGATAGGTTAAAGTGCAACAATTTGCTGCACTTTAACCTTTTTTTTTAAATCTCTTGTTGTATTAAATTTTATTTTATGTTTGTTTCTCATTTAATTTCTTATCTTAATCAGTTGTCTTTTTATTTGTTCTTTATTTGTAAAGCACTTTGAATTGCCATCGAGTATGAAATGTGCTATGTAAATAAAGCTATGTTCCTCTCCCCCTGCATCACTCTCTACTATCTCCTCCACCTCAGCCCTCCGTACCTGCGCGGCATCGGGGGAGGGGTGCAGAGAGCGCGCCTCTGTGTTCTCCAACGGTGCCAACAGAAGCAGGGTGGCACAGAGCAGCGCAGGGCACAGCATGGCAGCGAATGGACACGGGCGGTGGGCACAAAGGACCGGACACGATTTTACACGCACAGATCTCCTAGCCAGGGGAGAGATAGGACGAGTAGATGAATCCCAATAGACACAATGTTGATGAAATGTATGGTGACGCACAGGATCTGACTCCAAAACACAGAACAGGTTTCAACATTCCGGTGAGTTTTCACTCAACATACATGACATCAGGTTATCCATAAACTACAATGCGGAAATGATAAATCACATTGAATTGTGATAGCACTGAATATCCACTCTGAGATCAATAAAGAGTTATTTTATCTTATAAATGCTACAAGAAGGATGGTTGTGTTTAAGTCTGAAACAAAAGCTGTATTATTACTGTAGCTGGAAACAGTAAAACCTGTTGGACACAATTAAATTATGTAAAATTTGCCATACGTTTTGAGATTTTATGCTGTGGCATCTTTATACTTTTGGTCTGCAACAAATTTACACCTTTTTTTTTTTTTAAAGAAAGAATATCACCAGATAAATGTAGAGTAAATGCATTTAAAAAAGAAAGTTTGCTTGATTAATTTACAATTGGTAAAAAGAAAAACTTACCTATCCCTCTACCTGTAGTTCCGTCCAGGCTGTTAGTCTTTTTGCTCTCACAAGCTCTTCTCCATGCCCTCTTCCTCCGAGTGTTTCCTCTCCGCTACCTCACTTGTTGGCACCTGCTGAAAGCATCACTATCTCTCTCCCTTGGCCCCGCCCACTCTCCTCTTCCCTGCTTGCAGGGGTGGAATTGAAAGGATTTTTCTTCTGCCGTCGTCGTTGGCAGGGGTTGAATGGTAAGGTATCAGCTGGGATTCTGCAGAGGTTTCCCGCTGCCAGATGATTTCCATTTACAAGAATGTCGTCATAACCTTGGGAGGTAGTGCGCGTTATTACCACGGTGACAGCTTGGCACATGCAACATTGATGCCACTGGAGGTTAAAAGGTCAAACAATCAATAATTTGGCATGTAACTGGTAATTCCCTGGCCGCAATGGAGCGGTATGGTAACTCTACATTACCGTGCCTTAACCTCAGTATTCCTTTTGTCTATTTCATCCTTCCCGGTATACGTGTGTGTGTATTGACCTCTTCTGTTTGGTTAAGTTACAGTCTGTCAGTGCCATCTGCTCCCTGCACCTCCCACAGTCTAAACTACCACGACACCAGCAAGCACACCATAACCCAACACACACCTTAAAGTTGAGCAAATTGAGATTACCAGCAGGTGCAACCTTGTCATCCCAACTGCATGTTGCAAGAGGACAGATCCCCATCGCTCAATGAATATATGCGGACTAAACTAGCACAAGCATTAAACTTACAAGGCTCCCAGAATGTGTACACAATTCATCCCTAAATCACCTCTCAAAGTGATGACAACACAAAACCACCGTTACATAAAATCAGTGACAAATACAGGAGTGCGTTCTTGTGTTTTAAAGAGATGATTGTGTGTGGGGAAAAAAATGGGCGAGAAGAGAAAGATTAGCAATCAGGGGAGGGGAGCTGGGCTGCAGTGTGCGATAGCTGCACAGAGAGGAAGACCGTAGGAGGAATGTAGGCAGCTGAGGAGGAGGAGGACATGAGGGAGCAGAGCACAAAGCAGAGGCTGAGGGGAGACCTACAAAAGAGATTGATTACAGGGACAGCGCAGGGCAGCTGTGTAGGAGCACGCGTGTCAGACGGAGAGAAAGGTTGTTGTGAAATAACGCTGCAGTGCTCGGCAGAGCAGAGGAGGCAAACGCCAACAGCGTTTTTTGGATGTCTGGCGGAAGTTTAAACTTTGAAAAGATAAGAGAACGCGCAGGAAGTGGACGCTGGGAGGAAAGCGGGTACATTTAGGTGGGAAGGCAGTAACGCTGTCTGGACAAGCTGTGACAGCCTAGGAACCACTGCTGTCCAAACACACAGACATTCAGGGCTTCTAATGACAGTATAAATCTACTTGAAATTAACATTTAGACACCAAAGCCTTGTTATAGTCCGTGTTTCTTTTAGGAATATGCGGAGGCTAGCCTGAGATGTACAGACCAGACTGAGACCGCAGCGATTTAACAGTAACATGGTTTATTTAAAAATAAGTCTTCAACCTATAGCACTGGTTAAAAATTAGTTAAAAGTGGGTTAAAAATAGGTTTAAAAAAGTAAAAAAACAAAGAGGCGACTTCAGACAGGAAAATGGATTAAAAAAACAACAATATTTTAAAAAATAAGTCTGTTAGTGTCTGAGTCGTGTTCGCCGTGATGTCCGGGAGATGGGTGTTGTCACTTTAGGAGTCTCACTTTCTGCCATCACTGCATCTGTAAACCAAAGCAAAGACATTTAGTCAAAGATGGGACTAGTAATGATGCCGGTCAACCCTGTTGACCTTGCAAGAGTCTTCAAGTCTCTTGGTATAAGCCATATTAGGAAATGCTATATTTGACCTTTGACAAGATACTACCTGCCTGTGCCAATGTCATTTTATAAGAAAATACTACAAAGGACCTTTAATATTTATTATGGTGTGTTTTCCATCAAGAGTAAACTACTGTCCAAACGAATTTAACAGCTGCACGCACCTTCGTCCTCCTCTTCATCACTGCTGAAGGTAATGGCTGGCTTACTGGGTTTGCGAGCTTTTTTAGGAGTCACAAAGCTGTAATCACCGCAGTTGGAAACAGAGGGCTTGGCCTGACCTGTGTGAGCAGGAAGGGATCAGAGGGGTTTCCTAAGAGACTTCACCGGCAAATGTGGACGAGCGTACAAACCTCTGGTGGACTTGGCCCGGCCCCTGGTGGGAAGGGGCGTCCGCAGGACTGTCTTCTCACTGGTTCCTCCTTCCTTCTGGTTCTTCTCCTCCATCTCAGGGCTTTCTACGTTCTCCAGCCCTCGCGTGTGAACCGCAGTGAGCCTCTTCTCAAAGTCATCCACCTGGGTCTGGGGGGTGGGGTCGGTGTGGGACAGTACAGATAAGACATCCTACTTGAAGCAGCAGTACTAAGAACTAAACCACTGGATGCAGTACCTTGAGCTGTGGCTTGGCGCCACGGCGGAGCTTGGCGGTGATGGACAGCAGGGGCTGGTAGACTCCAGTCTCCGTCAGCTTGTCGCTGTAACACTCCCAGCATTCCTGCAGCCTCTTCAGGCCTCGCTCACACATAGACAGCAGGGACAGCGATACAGCCAGGTCACACCACTGTCGCTCCGTCCTGATGAGAGAGAGAGAGACTTTGTTATCAAGTAATATGGGTGTTTGTACTTTCTATAAAGTAGAACGCAGTAAAAAGGAAAATGGAGGGAAACGTACAAACTCACACACAACCTAGCACGCACAAATAGGCAGACATGTTTGCTCACCTGGCAGTCCTGAAGCGCTGACACAGTTTCTCCACCAAAGACTCAGTCTGCCTTTCTTTGGTGATATACGAGAACAGCTGTCTGAAAAACACACAAAGTATCAAGATTTATGCTGATGTCACTCAAAATCTACTTAGCTCTCACCAAATAACAGCAAAGGACCAGGTTAAAAACCTCTGCTTTACTTGATCTTAGCTTTAACAGTCATGTAAAAGCGGTTACAAAAATCAGCCTCACCTCAAGAATTTGCTTAGAGGCTTTTATGTCAAAACATGTCTTGTATTCATGCTTTTTATTTACAGTAGGATTAAATACTGCAATGGTCTTCTAACAGGGCTGCCCAAAAAGACTAAAACAGCTACAGATTATTCAAAATGCAGCTACTAGAGTTCTTACAAAAGAACAGACCACATCACCCCTTAAGTCACTACACTGCCTTGATTGTAAGGCATTGCTTCTCATCTATAAATCATTACATGGAACCAAAATATACATCTTTGAAATGTTTAATGAATATAGATCGGCCAGGCCTCTCAGGTCGCTAGGAAGTCTGCTAGTAGTGACCACTGTCAGAACCAAACATGGTGAAGCAGCTTTTAGTCATTATGCTGCACATTGCTGGAACCAACTGACTGATGAGTTGGTTCCTCAAAACAATATTGTTTCAAAGACCTTTAGTTGAATGATAAATTGGGTAATGCAATTTTCTGCACTTTAGCCTCCAAGTCTTTTACTCTGTTGTATTCAATTTCATTTTTGTTTTAAAAATGTTCATATCTTAATCAATTGACTTTGTTCTTTGCTTTATCTTATTTGTAAAGTAGAGTATTAAATGCAATATCTAAATAAATCTGCCATGCCTAAATTCTCCCAATATAGCAAAGCAGTCAATGCTATTCAGTTTACCGCTTTCTGCTGCAAAGGTCCCCAGCAGGGCTTTTATAATGACAGTAATTGGCACACGGATGGGTGGGTGGGGTTATGGAAGACAAATGCAACTCACTTCATGATGATGTTGAAGTCCTCTGCACTCATGCCTCTCTCTGGATCAGACAGTCGACTGATGATGTCTGGGAGGAGGTTGTAGATTGCATTGTCCTAAGGTATGTGAGGCCATTCAGGGAGAGAGGAGATAGAAATTACCCTCCCTCATTAATTTGCGGGCTGTCGCTGTCCATGTCAGAGTCAAGGTGTAGGTGTATCGTTACCTTGGAGGCCAGCTCGTTGAAGAAGTTGAGTGCCAGGCTTGCTATGTGTGGTTCAGGGTCTATGAGCAGCACGGCCACCTCGCTGACCTGACCTTTAACTTTAAGCACGTCCTTAAGCACCAACTGGGTCAGTACAGTCACTGCTGTCTGCCTTACGGATGGAACCTCATCACCAAGTCTAGGAGAGGAGAACAATACAGCACTGCTCAGCCAGGCTTAGTCTCCAGTTTTGACTTTTTCAAATCAGGATAGTTAATTTCTATAAAAGTTAAGCAGATCATTTGTACATATAAAGCCGAATTGAACTTTTGCTAAACCCAGGTAGCTTTCTTAGCACAACATAAACGGACCAAACAAAACAAAACCACATTAAATGTAACAAACGCTCGAAATAACCAAAACTAAAAGGACTTTAAATATTGACAGAAAGAAAATACACCAGGGATGGATTCAGACCATCGTCATTTCCCGATGTATTCGCTATATCGCCCAACCCTATTCATCATCCTGACATTCACCCATTAATTACCTCCTTGTTTGTAGCAAGTGCTGAAAAAAGTCAATAGATTCACTTTTATTGTTTCTTATAAATATACATCAACATGCAATGCTAATCTCCATCTTATATTGGTATTGTATTCAATTTTATTGTAACTGGTTTGCAGTTTTAGTATATAATTTAAGACATATTTAATTCAGCTGGTAGGTTCTGGTCCATGAACGATATATTTTTTATTTTGTGCTTCAGGAAAAACAATTATTCATCGCAACAATTAATTATGTTGACCCAAGCAACTTCACAGCTATGACTAGTCAGTCATTGTAGGATGTTTCACTTGCTATTTTGACAATGCAAAAAATATATATAAAATTACACTGGCCTTATTGAGGTAAAGAAGCTACAGAGTTGAGGGTATAACAAGTTCAACTGCGCTTTCAGAAAAATAAAACATTTGCTACAATTTCGAGCCATTTTGTTTGAGACCATTGAAAACTGACAATCACTGCATGAATGTGTATAAATAAATATAAAAAACAAACCAATACTCATTAGCCGTTTTGTGGAACAGGGCTCAAGACACCTGGTAATGGCAATGGCAGTCAGGCCTGTGTGTTATCTCCAACTATGGCTACATACTTTCACGCGCCAAAGCCAATTGTGAGGCGAACAATGAAGAGAGGCAATTCGTTTTTAAACGCCGTTATCAGGAGGCTCCAGGACACCCGTTTAAGAAGACAGAACATGGTGGAGGTGTGCATGTGTGGGAGACAATTAGCATAGCGTGAAAACATTGGCAAGAAAATGCAGGGCAGCTAATGACTAATGTTGTAAGCACATATCATTTAATATCTGGAGGGGAAAAAAAGAAAAGCCAGCCTTTCAAATTAAAACAAAAAATTTAAAATTTGTTTCAACTTCTAAGCAGACTTTATGGCACTAATGCAATTCAAAAGTTAAGAGCAGTGGAACCACATCGCACCTCCCTATCATTTGTAAAAAAAAAAAAAACCTTGCGCAGTATAAAGCCTCCTAGGACCTCTGACTTTACCCAAAATTGCCCCCTTCTGAAAGCCCCGCCAATCTGTATAATTACACACTACTCACTGGTTATAGTGACAATTTGTAACACTAGTAATTAAGCCGTTATGGTGTCTAAAACCACCCTTGTTTGAGATGGCCCAAGGATCCACCCCAGTTCAGTAGAGGGGGAAATGGGGCGTCCACGAAAGCCACAACGCTCTGTTCAGTTGCTATGGTAACAACCACAGAGAAAAGGGAGACATTCAAGTTTTGGAGCACAGATCATCTCAAAGTTTGTTTTCTATTAAAGCAGTCCTGATGGAGGGAGAACTTTCCTCCATGATGGGGCTCAGTGGAGCAACGTGACAGCAGCAGCACAAAGAAACATGGCGAGACAGGTGGTGGGATCTAGATGCAGCTGTGGTGTACAAACTGGAAGGGAATGTTGCTTGAAACCAAACATTATTTACAATACACCCACTCAGCTGAGTGCACATAGCCTTTTACACACACACACGATAATGTGCATAGGCCATTTACTTGACGAGCCATTCAATTTGCTATGAAATCAAGCTATGAAATCAGATACAATCATGTCTGGGTAAATGAGACATCATTAGCTTTATAGTGGAAATCAGTACATGTCTGCCCTTGTTCCCAAGGCATGTGCTCTGTGTGCGTGTGCATTAGCGAACCAAGTGAACAGCCCCATTCACATGCCAGCCAGACGCCCTTGACAGCCAGTGCGTTACCTGGCATAGAGGTTCTGCGTCCAGGGCTCCAGGATGTTGGGGAAGCGGACGGTGAGGTCCCCGAGGGCGATAAGGGCATTGGCTCGGACCACAGGCAGGGTGGAGCGCTCCAGCACGGTGAAGAGCAGACGGATGTGTTCCTCACATACTGATGGACTGACGGGACAAAATAAAGGTCACCCAGTCGCTCCAGCCGGCAACGCTGAAGAATCCAGGTGCAGCACACAATTGGGCTCAGAATTCAATATTTCTTCATTCTATATAACATTTGGACAGCCATTTGCCATATTGAACATAAATGTAATTTTTAGACCAGAACATATTGCACATCTCTGTAATGGATCTTACATGTGGAGGATTCATCCTCATTCCTTTTAAATGAATAGAAAAGCACTTTATTAATGGAAATCATGCTACTGCAGACGTTCTAGTAGTCCCATTACCCTGCACTCCAATTTATGTAATCTTTTCAACCTGCATTTGTCCTAGGTTTGAATACATACGCTGTTGAATTTCCTTAAAAGCTCCAACAGTGTGCACTGCACACTAATGTGTTGGGTTATTTTCCCCTCGTCTAGTCTAAACCAAAAAAGGCCAAATATCAGCAGAGGTAGAAATGACGACATCCTCTAAATATGGTCACACCACCTAGCTCCTCATTAGCACTTTTAGATAAGTCTGTCCTCACCAGAGATCCATTATTTAAAAAAATGGCCCAACTACAGGTGACAACACACACCACCGTTTTCTGCAATACTGTGGACCTGGGTATTTTGGTCTTAGTGCCAAATGACAAAAGTTTCTTGCGGAGGGACATCAACTGTATACACTGGAAATACTGGAATAAGGGAAGTGGCATTCACCTGATCATCATGTACTGGGAGAGTGCCAGACACGCAGCGGTAGTGAGCTGTGGGTGGGCGTAGCGGCCCGGCGAGCTGCACACCCTCACCAGCAGAGGAAGGAACGCAGACAGCAGGTTCTCCTCTAAACACAGAGCCAGGGTAACTAAGGCTTCTCAACATCATGTCAACATCGGAGGATAACCCAGTGTCATTGTGGCGAGGAAGATGAGTTTCAGATATAGCCTAGGCCACAGTCCTACATGGGGTGAGGTACCCGTAGGTGGCCAGTGGTTTTCAGGACCCTCAAGCGGGTTGTGCCTTTGAGGGGCACAAAATAATACATTTTTTAGTTCTATATAATTCTATATAATTTTTTTATGTATTTTGTTATCTTGGCCAGTGCTTGTCTGACTTGTCTTATGGGGTTCGTAGCTTACTATCCCTCCTCATGCATGCAGCCATGAATGTCTGGGGCATCGGGTCAAGAACAGTTGAGAACCACTGGCCTAGGCAGATTATCAGACAGTAGAGAAGGCCCTAGAATTACCAGCCATTAATTCAGTCTCGCAGATCTTTCTGATGAGCTCAGCTTCTGTATCCTCAGCAGAGGCACCAATTAAGCCAAGCTCCTCCTCCACCACGCTCTCATTGGCTGCTTGCTGTCCACAAGAGTAAAATATTTAAATTTTACATAAAAATGATAAGTGTACTTCATGAAAAACCCAGATGAGCAGGGAAAATCTACATCAACATGTCCTTCCCACTGAGGAGAGTGGATTAGGGGTCCGTAATGACATTCCCGGTGTACCTTTGCTTTGCTGGAAGGGCCTTTCTCCTTCTCCTCCCGCTCCTCCGTCTCTCCCCTCCTCCTCCGCAGCTCCATGCTCACGCTGCGCTCCAGGTGGGACACCTGCCAGAACGCCACGCAGCCGCACAGAGCCAGCAGCTGGGCCAGACACACACAGTTCACTGTGGGGAAGGAAAGGCACACGGGCCTGTTAGCTAGTGTAAGCAGACTGATAATGAGCCACAGAGAAATAATCTGATCACAATATAGCCCCAGTATTCCACAAAGATGGACACTATCCCCCGTAGAGCAGTGGCTTTCAAACTTTGTTTTAGCCACGACCACTGATCAACACAGAGGGTTTCTAACCTTGTTCCGTCTGCTCATCAGATTCCTGAGATCCACTTTGCGATTGGTTGACATCCTTATTGATCTCCCCGACTTCTGCGACCTGGTCCAGTAGGAGGCGGGCGCTGCGCTGGAGGAGGTGGGAACAGAGCTGGTCAGGAGACTCGGCCAGGAAATAGAGGAGACGGACCGCCTGTTCCATGAAGCTCTGCCAGTAAGGGTCTTGCATCACGACCCCTGCAAAGAGGCCAAAAATAGTAAAATGTCAGTAAACAAACCAATGACAGGACCTGGGACACAGGTAGACGGACAAACGGAACACTTGCTCTGCCAAAATATGTAGTGCAGAAATGCAAGCGACAGTGTTTACCTTCAGCGACAGCCTGGGTGAGGCAGGTGAAGAGCTGATGGTCCTGGGGGAGCCTGAATGGTGCACCCTTTGATTGCTGTTGGGGGGCATAACAAAAACAAATTGGAGCTGTGCTATATCCCTAGCTTAGCTACAGTTTAGAAAAGCTAACAATCTTTATATTAGGGAGTCGTGTAAAATTATTGGTAAAGTCAATGGTTTAAGAGGGAGAAAAAAAATTCAATGTTTTTGTTAAAAAGTTTTATTTTTAATGCATGTTAAAAATAGTTTGGTGAGAGGTGAGATGTCAATTTTAGCTATATGGTTACGTTGTGTTATTGTTTTTAGGCAGTACATTAGAAAGGGCTGTCTGTCAGGTGTCTCTAGACCTTCATGTTTGCTAGCTGGATCATTTTAACATAGCGTCTCTGTAGCTGAAAGAACATTCTTTATTTTTCATTAAGATGAGTGCTCCGTTCATGTAATTGCCAGAGCACAGTGGATGAGTCTTTTCTTATGTCCTTTAAAACTGCGTACATCCGGTATAGTAGGGGTTTATCAGTGGTTCAGCTGAACATTGGCTTGTTTTGACATAGCAACGGTTAATTACGCAGTTGCGAGTTAAAACCCAATTTTAGACCAGTTTTGCTAAAACTGCTAAAAAGTCAAACGCTAAATGACTTTACTTACAAGGATTACCATCGACTCCTCCCTTCTTACCCTGACATGATCTGTGATGCTGAGAACGGTGATGACACTGTCTCTGGCCAGCAGGAAGTCTTCAGTCACTTTCTCACCCAGAGCCACTGAGCACAAAGTGTCCAGATTACTGAGGACCACCTCTCTCTCTGCCCTGTTAATGGAACATGCACACTCTATTAACATGCACTTAAATGAATATGCACCCTTGTAAAGTGGCATAAAAGTGTGACCGTACTAAAGTTCCTATAGAGCTAAGCCCATAGGAAGTCATTTCTGAGCTACTCTGAAGTCTCCCGTTATCATTTTAAGTACAGCGTGTTGGCCTTGCCAGTCCCACCTTGCTGCCCAGATAATGTGCGTGGGAGGCCAGGCTAGCAGAAGGGTTAGAAGCAGCGCAGGAGATTAAATAGGTTATGAACGCTGCTGGCAGGATAAAGGGAGGCAGCACAGTGTGGGTGGGATGCAGATAGTCGCTCACTCTTCCCTACAGCGGTGGGAAACCTTTGAGGAGGGATTGAGGAGGAGCATTATAAAAAGAAGCATTCAGTGAAATATGCTGGCAAGGTGCCTAGTTATATGGTCGTGACTCCACTGACAATGGAGAGGAGCCCAGGCTGTGCTTGTATTCCAACTAATCAGAGATGTGCTCACCGTCAGACAGCTGAGGCAGAGCCGGAAAAACTTAGCCCAGCCCGCCCCGCGAATGTCAATTGTACTGTATATCACCATGACAACAGGCGTCACGTCACTCAATGACGTTTAGCGTATGCCAGTGGGTTAATTATTAACACAATCTGAAGTTAAAGAGGCTATTGGCCTGCGTGAGCGACGTACCGTGCAGCCATGCCCAGCAGCAGCACTGCAGCACGCCTGTACAGACCAGAGGTGTCCCGCTTGCCAGTGAATCTCTCCCACAGAACCTGCACTACGGTGGACTGGAGGCTGCTGCCACTGCCGAAGAACTCCTGCACCTATGGCAACATGGATGGAGCGTGCACACGTTACTGCGTGGAGGAGGCAAACGGTACTACACCTGTAAATATGATGTCATACGTGATATGATTTGGGCCCCCGGGGGAGGATTATATAGTGTTAAATCACTTACTAGCAATTGTATGTATGTTTTGGATTTGTATAAACTCATGAAATATACAGGGAACCCCATGAGACTAGATCATATTAAACAATCCCAGCCACGTTTCCGGACTATCAGGAGCAGGCAGGCACTCTGGGTGCCTTAAGGTGTAACTCACTATTTCCTCCAGACACTGGATGGTCCCTAGGGAGGCATCCACCATCAGCTCAGACAGATTGTCCACCAGAGTGTTCGCTTTGGCCCTGAGGAACAGAAAACCCTATCAGTTTTTTGCACAGGAATATTGACAGTTTGAATGGTTTGCAAGTGCCAGCAGCACCAGTTGAGATTAAATCGTCATGAGGACTAAAATGTTACTGCTCAAGGGTTGACATATAGAATAAACAAACTGCCCCTTGTACCAGCACTTGAACACCCAAAAATGGTGAGGGGAAGAAGAAATAGCCTCTTAACAAGACATGGGATTTAATGGTTGGGTAAGGTTTCCCACTAGGCAACCCACAATGCCATACGTTATGCATTGCTTCAGTGTGATGGGTAGAGTGTCTGTGACGCACTACACTGACCTGGTGGTGTCTCCCTGGGGGTTGAGGTAGAGACGTCTGTAGGCCTGCACGACAGAGTCTTTAATGGCAGCGTCTGTCGACCAGACCAGGGGGAGCATCTTCCTCACGCCACTAAGAGAGTCAGCCACGCTGAACTCACAGACCGTCACACAGAACTGCACCGCCTCCTGGACCACTGAAACACATGATTGGAGACTAGGTGTGACGGTTGGATTATTTCTTACCGTGGTAAAAAAAAAAAAAACACACGATATATTACTGCAATTTGGCAGTGAAGCGCAAGTAAATATGTAAAAAAAAAAATTCTATATACATATATCCCAGATAAATTAAAAACTTGGCGGTCAAGATGTCTAGTAATAATAAACTGGACATTTGTGTTTTGACAGCGAAACGGACTACTACACCTACAGTACTACTTAATTTCTCATCTTGCGGGCGTGTCAGACATTTATTTAGGACCATATTATGTCAGAGTGCTTTGGAATTAATCTTTATAACAGTCTTCTTTGTGCAGTAACTGCTTACACTCTATTCTTGAGCATAGCAGGACATCCCTTGCCGTATGTAGTGTGGGGCTTCGGCTTGACGCACATGCGCCATTAACCAAGCAGCTCAGCAGAAAAAAAAACTCAACAATTTCGTTGATCAACACCACGGTAGGCATAACATGACCGCCAAGCTGTGGAAATAAAAATGTATTTACTAAACACACCAAATGTTAACAGCCGTTTAACAGAGAGTAAGGTAAGGGGGGCAGGATAGGCTAGTGGTCTAGGCGTTGTACTCCCAGCCAGAAGGTCATGGGGTTGAGCCCCAGCCACAGGCCTACTTGTACGCATCCTTAAGCAAGAAGCACCATTTTAAATCACTTTGGATAAAAGCGTCTGCTAAATGACCCAATTGTAATTGTCACCGTTTGCATGCAGTACAGCTGCAGATCGCCTCGTGTACCTGAGGTGGTCTTCCAGTAAAGCATGGTGTTGATGACAGCGATGGCTCTCTCCACCTGGAGGGCAAAGCTCTCTGTATCTCTCAGGTACTGGACCAGCATCTCCTGCTTTTTCAGTTCGCTGTCCTCCCCCTCTTCCTCCGCCTCCTTCTGGGGGGTTGGAGGCACATTCTGACTGAGTTCAGAGCTGTCCTCTTCTGGGCCTGAGGGACACAAAGGAAAGTTTTATATCAGACTATTTCATCTACATGTTGAATGGAGTCTATTAGAGATCCTTGTTGACAGAGGCCAGTCAGGCATGTGTAACGGAGGCCAGCGGTACAGCAAGGTGCTGTGCAGGGTAAACCTCACTCCCCGACACCTTAACAGACGTGTTGGCGACAGACGTTAGGGCCCATTGGGTTTTAGCCTCCCTTACTAACACGTCCGCCTCCCACGCCGGGGATCCGGGGTCAAGTCCGGTGCGGGACTCGACCGGTTACACATGTCCACTGTGTCTTGGGACTGGCCCTCAGATTACCAAAGAAGCAGCTCATAGCAGACTGAATAACACAGAAGGCTGAGTGAACTCCTTGCCTCCAACACACACACACGCACACACTGTCTGCATCCTCCCAATCTTTACTCCACGTTGCTTTAAAGAAGTAATATTTAGGGGGGGGTGCAGGTCGCTGTAGGCGGGCCCTTACAGCAGAGCAGTAAACCTCCACCACACTGCGAAGATTACCAGCCAGTCAGGGCAAGGAGCACCCAAACCTCTTATTCAGTCAGCTCGCATTCGCCTTGGTCTCATCACGGGGCATAACGTGTGGTCAACACAACCACCCTTAAACATTGGGGCCGTTGTCATTATTAGACTTAATGTTCATAATGTGAAAACGAGTACATTAGGTATTTTACACCTCCACAACTGAGTAATCTGGGTCCTCCTGCAGAAATTCCAATCTGTTACAGGCCCAATGGCAAAAACCCAGCCAGATTTACTGGATACATTAAGACAAAAAGTACCGTTTGGTAGTCCTGCAACTTTACGCAGGTATGCTACAGCTCTTTCCTGCAGTAAACACGACGACGATAATCATTTCTCATTATCCCACTATTGTTCTGAAAGCGTGTGGGAAATTAATTTCAGGCCTCAACAGAAAAACTGTTGCAGCCATTAAATGCTGAATAGAGCACCGGAGGAAATCATGGTAAGACGGCTGAAACTGTTCCTTTCCACTGGGTGTTTTTGGTAGTCGTTTATAAAACATTTTTAAATAGAAGATAAAAAAAATTGAGTAAAGAAAGAGTCTTGTATAGCCAATACTGGTCTGTGCCTTCATAATATTTTAAAATGTACATTTAACACCCAAGACCATAACCCATTAATGAAGTGCTTTCTAAAAAATCTTGGATGATTGTATTTTAAAACCAACCAACATGAATGAGTTATGCCACTTTTATAAGAGCTCGCACTGGAGAGCACTTAGAGCAAGCAAGGACATTTATTGAAGGGAGAGCAAGAGTTACCTTTGAAGAGCAGTGCCAGTGTGTCCATTAAGGTGTCTGGAGTGAGGGTGGACAGAGAGGAGAACATCTCAGACTTGGGGAACTGGGTGTGCGCTCTCATACAAAGACGCACAGCACTCCTGTAAGGGGAAGTTTCTGTTTAGAGCAGCACACTAAAACACAAAAGGTTTTTTTCATACTAAGAAAGGTGTTTAGGATTTGCTACATCAAAATTCACAAATTCTGAAGACTATATTGGCATAAATCTCTCCTAATCCCACCAGTGTTTTTTTTTCTTCCTAATTTCAGACCATTAATATACAGCCATGGAAAAAAGAACTACTGCCCTGTAAAAAATATATATAATATCTATATACAGTACAATTATATTTAATACATTTATTTAATATATACCTTTTTACATTTATATTATTATATTTACAAGAATATGCAGTGGTAATTTTTACCATGGCTGTATAATAGTCACATTTTCTACTCTATTGCTTTATAGCAACAGTGAGTCAGTTTAACTTTGGAAAGTATTTGGGACCTGTGTCAAACCCACTTGTATTTGTTGACACGGAGGAACTGAGCAATGTGAATGGCAACGTCCCTGTCATCTTCTCCCATCAAAGTGTCTTCCTCCCCGCTGTCCTCCCCCTCCAGCTGTGCCTTCTCTCCATCACTATGGGGCTCCAACACAGCCCTGACGGTGACCAGCAGTTCGGGCTCCATGGCAGCCCAGAGCTCAGACGCTTTTATTACCGCCACTGGGAGCAGAAAGGAGGCAGAGAAGACTAATTACATTTTGTGCCTATCCAGGACAACACAAAAACTAAAATCTACTTTATCAGGTGTCTTGGGACTGGCCCTCAGATTACCAAAGAAGCAGCTCATGGCAGACTGAACAACAAAGAAAGCTGAGTGAACTCCTTGCCTCCAACACACACACACACACACACACACACTGTCTGCATCCTCCCAGTCTTTACTCCACATTGCTTTAAAGGAGTAATATTTAGGGGGGGGGTGCAGGTCGCTGTAGGCGGGCCCTTACAGCAGAGCAGTAAACCTCCACCACACTGCCAAGATTACCAGCCAGTCAGGGCAAGGAGCACCCAAACCTCTTATTCAGTCAGCTCGCATTCGCCTTGGTCTCATCATGGGGCATAATTTGTGTTCAGCGGGGGGGGAAGAGAAGAACTGGAAGGCATTAACGTGTTTACCAGGTGCTTGTCCTTGCAGTTTCTCTTTCATGTCCTCGAGTTTAGCAGTCTCTTTCTCCAAGGGCTTCTTCAAATCTGTACTACTCAACTAAATGACAGATACAATTAGATAATGTAACAGACATCTTGCTCAAGGATGCTTACGCTGGGGCTCAAACCCACAACCTTCCGGCTGGGAGTCAAACACCCAGACCGATAGACTATGCTGCCACAAGACACTATTCAGCTTTGAGCCAATATAGTTAGCTAATCTACAGTAAATGTAACCTCAATTACTGTAGTTACCTTGCAGCTGTATGGGTTGTGTGCAATGAAGGCTGCCAACAGCTGGATGGCACTCTTCACAACATTTATAGATTTGTCCATCAGCCGTCCTACAGCCAGCCCCATCACTTCGCTGTACCTATTCAGTGGCAATGCCTAAAAGGAAAGGTATGCAGTTTAGGACAGGCCCATTTCTAGGACTCAAAGGTCGCGATAACCAAATATTTTCCGTTATTGACGTTCTCAGGTACTGAATGTCGTCATTAAATTTGTACGTGTCACATTAAGCTACATCTTTTTTTGACTGCATAATACAATGATGGTATTGCGGACATCCAACTTAAAGAATTCTATTTTGGCCTTGTGTTGGTTGCTAGTGCTGCTTGGTAAGAGGGTTGCTCGTTAGATTTAGATGCAAGGTTGTTCTGTGCATTTGTGGCAATCTAGGACTGCAACAGTACATAGATCAGACAAATATGTAGATCAGGTTGTATGCACTACAAGCATGTGTGTAAAGTTATCTTTATTGAATGTACTCTTAATTTGTATATTGCGCACCGGTTCGGAGTGCAAATTTTTTGTTACTACACTGAAGGCCCGGTGTTGAGGTTCGCCACTGCTAAAAAATTTTTTATAAAATGACGGGAAATAATAGGTTATGACAAATTTGACAGACAATGAGAGTCTAACGCAACCGCTGCTAGAACCCAACGAAAGTGAAACCCCCTATTGCCAGTCGCCACGGCAGCAGAAGAGTTACTGTACCTTGCTGTTGACAACACGCGTGTAGACCTGCAGCACACGCGCCCTGACATGGGAGTGCGTGTCGTGTAGATGTTCCTGCAGCGTGTCAAAGAAGCGGTCCCGGTCGGCTTTACCCGATTCTTCCAGCCCATCGCCACACAGGACCCGCACCAGAATTTCTCCCAGAACCTCACACACAGCGACGCGCATACTGTGGCTCTGAATATAAGGAGAATACATGTAGACACACTTTTGTTCCAACTGTGACCATGTAGTCATCCACACACCAATGAGGATACATTTAATTTCCGTCTTCAGTGACCGTTTGCTGTCAATGTGTTCTCCTTCAGTAGTACTATTAGGTTTTCCATAATGTTTTATTTAGAGTAGGTTTATCTACTTTTCAAAATAAATGAATAAATATGCATATGCAATACCTCTCCTTCCAGGTGAGTAATTAGCACACTGATGTTGGGGATCATCAATTCAGGAACCTGGGCGCTCAGCTCTGACAAAAAGGTTGAAAAGGCCTTGACCCCTGACCCTTCCCGTGAAAGCTCCTCACTTGACTTCTGACCAATTTCCCTGAAACACAGAGACAAAAACTCTGAAAAAAGTCTCTCCCTAAGTTCCAAGTGTAGAACCCACAACTGCACCAGTTTAAGATAGATGTATAAAACAAACAGACCTACTTCTGAGACTTGTTAATCAAATCATAGCAATAACTATGCCAAACTCTTGTCTTACTGACCTCATGACTTCTCCAATGATAGCCCTGACTCCATGCTCTGTGCTCCACACAGACACAGCCTGGGCGCACACAGACGACAGCTGCTCAAAATGCTGCAGCAACTGGATCACCTTCACACTCGCACCTGGGGTAGACGGATTACACGGGAGAGAACCGTGGCATCAGGTGAAATTATTAGGAGCGCTCCGGATAAGACATGGACTAACTAAACTCTAGATCCTTACCAAGGAGGTGATTGTACTTCTTGATCAGCAGCCCAAGGAGGTGAATTATGGCATCTCTGGTGGGTTTGCTCTTCACGTGGCCGATAGTGGGGTTCTCAAGTAGCTTATAGCAACAACACGTCACGCAGCTGGGGGTGACAATACACAAGGGATTCGTTATTTACTCATTTTGTGAAAACACACAGGCTCAATAAAAAGGAATCAGTTTATAGTGGGGGAGAACAAAGACAGCTCCTAACATTTCATCACTGCAATCCTTCAACCAGCAATATATGTCGGACTATGTATGTTTGGTTCAAAAACAAAACATTTAAATGTTGATCTAAGCTTAACTACATATTATAAAATGTCATCCAAAACATCCAAGTCAAGGGGACATTTTCTTCAGAAACGAGGTGCATTTAGGTGAACGAAGGCATGTAGGTTTGTGACATTTTGAATACCGTTTGAACTGAACTTGTTTAACTTTAAATGTTTGCTGCATTGTGGGCACAACAGACGTAACAATTGCCTTGTTGCTTGCCAGCTCCCATTAACCCTGGTGAGTGACAGCTGGTCCTACTGACCAGAGGAAGAGAATCCTACACAGACCCTGATGTGTTTAGTTCATTATTATTTAATCCATTAGACCGCAGGTCACTGAAGTACCTGATAAACTCTTCCTCGACCAGAGAAAGGCTCCAGAGGGAGCGGATATCTAGCTGGAGGAGCTGAACAAGAGCTTGCAGCACCGTTTCCCTCTCAGAGTCCCACTGCAGCAGTCCATCCCCACCAGCCTTGCCTTTTTTACCTGCCTGCATCAGAAAGACAAAACCAGATTTATTTTTTTCAGTTATGCTGGCACCTGTTGAGAAATAGGAGAAATCAAGCAATGTAGACATTCAGTAACATCATATACACGTATGCCCTCAGATTACCAAAGAAAGGAGTTCATAGCCAAAGGCTTTCAACTTGAGACTAGCTTCTTGCGTCCTGGTACATATACATTCATACAATAGGCAAAACAAACACCCACACTGTTTGAAGCCTTCTTCCTGCCCATTCCAATTTCTGTTGGAGGGGCAATGGAGAAGGAGGCTGCTAAATAACTGTAGGTGAGCCCTTACAGCAGTGAAACAAAGCTCCGCCTCACTGCCAAGATTACCCACCGACCAGAAGGCTCGAAAGCAAGCTCTCTTAGCCTAACTAGCTCATACTTGCCATGATCTCATCACTGGGCATCAAACAATCAATGATCAAGTGAACATGAATGAACAAACTGCTATTGTAGATAATGTAGGAACAACCATACCTTCCCAGGAGCAGTGACAATACTCTGTCTATATGAGTCACTCTCAAGCGTCTCTGTGAGTTTGCAGAGCAAGAACACACTCATTTTCACTGCATTTAGTTGCTCTTTGCGATCGGCAGTTGACAGGGAGGTAGAGAGCAGCAGCGAAGGCAGGGAAACAGATAGGCCACTGACCACTGGAAAGGGAAGATACAAAGGTTATAAAGCAGTTACTCTGTATTTAGCATCAACATAATTAAATTTAACTGACAAAGAAAAACGGTCCGACCTTGTATCAGTAAATCCAGAGAATCCTCTTTCACTCTCAAGTCTACTGCATTGCAATGCCTTTAAAATAGAAATAAATAGCATTTGTAGTAATATCGGCAAAAATGTGATCACATAGGGAGATCTCAGCACTTACTGTAGCACACTGTAGCCTGTGTCAAAGTGCTCCAAGATACACAAAGGTCCCTGGCTTCTCAATGCTGCCTTGAAACCTAAGTGCATAAAAACAGAAAGCTCGAAACAGGCCTGAAAATGGGGTTGTTGTTCCCAAGCCAGAATACACAAGATTTATAATTCTACTTACTGCTGAGATGAGAATGTAGCTGTTTCGGTGATACCACATCTTGAACAACATACTGGTTGATCCCACCGGTCTTTACCAGGTCACCCACGCACACAGGTACAAAGAAGTCCCACGACATCCCTGTAACAATATAACAATTCGTTTACTGTTAATCAAGCATAGTTATGCAAATACTTAGCTTCAAACCATGTTTTTTTTAAAGCAGTCGAGTTGGTGTTCAATAGATAATGTCACCTAGCAGTTATAAGTAGAAAGGCACTGTTGCTGAATGTGGCTAAGGCAAAGCTAACGTTAGCCATGTTAGCAAGCTAGGTTAACTCCCACTACCATTCGGTCTCTTTATCACTTTTAGACTACAGTTGAATCGTATAGCACGACATACATCACCGGACTGGATACACCGAATTGCATTTAAAACCTTAAAAGACAAATCCTCACCAGTATTGTTTGCAGTCTTTTTAGCCACGATTCCGACTGCTCAAAGCGGTTGTATGTTGCTTCGTTCCCACCACAAAGTATTTGAAATTCGTGTACATGGCGCCAAGGAAGTTAAAATGTTTACGTCACATATACGCCTTCAATGGCCCGCCCCTTTAGGGTTTATCCCGTGTAGCAAAGCGACACCTAGGAGAATAACTGCAACACTACAATATAATGTTTAAAAAGGCTAGTGAAGAGATGCATTTCGAAAGTTAAAACAGCTCACTCTCTTTATGAAACAAAACATAGCGGCCTTGATACAACACAGGCACAAGGACAACACAGGCAAGATGTTTGAGGTAGTAGCTGTATTCAAACAATTGAAAACACAATCAACCCCCTCTCCCTTTTGCCAATGTTTTCAGCTACAGAAATGGTGTTCTCTCATGAAACATCTTAGGACAACACAGATGTTAAAAATGAAATGTTTAATTCTCTACCATAGATAAATACTGTCAAGATGCAGCATCTTTGTTTAGATTCTATAACTCTGCTCGCAAAGCTAGCAATCTACCTAACAAAGCATTCAGTTATCCTTGATAGAAACTTTAGAGAAAATGTCTATTCTTATACAGGATTAAAATATACATTATCATGGGAACTAGTACTGTCCAACCAACAGGGGCAATTGTAGTGTTTATTGTTCAAAACAAAGTGTAAAAATAAAAAAATCAACGAGAGCACCAAAACAAAGAAAATTCAACAATGTCAAATATTTAAATACATTTGTAACCATTGGTCTCCATCACACACACACACTGCATCAGACCAAGGCAATCAAAAAAGTAAACCAATAAAGCACCAAATGTTAAGGAAGATGAGAAAAAAAAAACACTACTAATAACAAACGTAGAAAATACTATTCCCATATTCCATCTATCTGACAGATCTGTCCATCCATTTCCCCCCCCAGGACAACCAGGGGTTTTTATTTTCTTTTTCTGTCTTGAGAGCAGCGTGGACAGTACCTGTGTGGCATGAAAGAAAACATGTTTAAAAACCTGATTCACAATAATCTGCAGCTATTTCCGAGATACGAAACACTATAATTCTTCGGAATGTGCATCTGTTAGCATGTTAAATACGTGCATTTCTTACCATTTGCCTCTTGGTTTGGTTGTCAATCCCACGCACGCAAAATGGAACCACTCAATGGAACACTGGAAACAAGGACAAATTTAGAAGTACGTTCTGCAAATGCAACTAGAAACAGACCGTTAATTGTGGTTGACTCGTACTGAAAGGTGGCCTAGAGAGCAACTCACGTCAGTGTTGTCACAGCCTATCATCTCGCCATAGGACACCTGATGGCAAAGACAGTAGGTGGGCTCATTGGGGTCAACCGGCATGTCCAGCACGTCAGATGGATGCACATTTCCAAAGTTGGAAGTGGGGCTATTAAATTCTCCTCTGATAAAAAAAATTAAAAAAAATAATATATTAAATATATTTTATTTTAATATGTTATATTAAAAAGGCAAATAGGCAAAGTGTATTGAGGTTCAATGAAGCCAAATCAAAATGCCTTTAAACATAACATTATAGGCAGGGGTGCACGTAATGCTCTCATTACTAAAATGAGACCCAATGGAATTGGGTTCAGGTCCTCACTTGCAGTGTTTCCATCTACACTGTGTCTTTATTACTGCTCTAAATTGATTCAGCTATTGTGTAACCTGCTTCCCTATCTTAGACAGCATATTAATTTACGCTTAAAAAGAACATTTTATTATTGTTATTCTTTAAATGTGTTGTTACTGAGCATGTGCAGAGAGGAGCAGGAGGAATGTGCACCCCTGGTTATAGATTTTCTTTTCTAGGGAGATATAAGCTAGTCTGACATTATGTTCATGTGAATAACTTACGGCTGGAGGAGTTTGACTTTCTTTTGTGCGCTCTTAGGACTGCCATCTTCATCTGAACTTTTCAACTTAGACCTGGTTTTAGCCACCTTCTTCTCCTTCTGCCTGGTGTCACCTGTAATTAAAACAGTAATAAACAAATGCATTCCAATACCAAATTCATATAGTACGATTAACCAATCCAACCAACAGCATTCAGGGCAAGAAAATGACGTGTGATATAGTACATACTTTTCTTCCCTTTACTAGAGGTGGAATCATAATCAGTGCTTTCGATCTGCTTTTCCTTCAGGTCAGCTTCGAAACGGGCAAGGTCTGTGTCAAGACGCCTGATGTGTTTGTCAACCTGCCAAATATGATAAATAACTAGAAACAATTCAGGCTTTGCAGACCATTGTGAATGCGATGGGATAGTCTGTGCCAATGAGGAATGACAATGTAAATATTAACTGCAAGTTTAACCAACCATTTCATAGGTCTGCATGGCAAGTTGCACCTTGTCATCGCCAAACTCCTTGCATTTACTGTATGACTGTTGAATCTGTCTGAGTATGGACAGCTTTTGCTCAGAGGACAGTGTCCTGGCATTGGATGTGTACTCTTTGGCCAGAGAATCTATTTGTCCCTTTAGATCTGCAGGACAAACAAAAAGAGAAACAAGCATTCACCTGATGAGTTATAGGTTATCCTTGTTATATAACACATCGTAACATCCATAAATTCAAACTAATAATGAGCTGTGTGCAGACATGATCTTGTTATATTAACAACAATTCATAACAGAATATAAACAATGTTAGAGAGTAGTCATATATTTTTAATTAAACGTTGCAATTGTATTGCATTCTTTGTAGATGAGGTACATTGTGTGTTTTTTAAATAATTTTTAAACTAACAGTACTTCAAAACAGAACTGAGATAAGATGCGTTATGACAATTAGAGTAAATTCACATTTCGATTCCCCTCCACGGTTCTCACCCTCTGTGCGTTGATCAAGATCCCGCATCAAATTGAAGTTTCTCTGCAATTCGAATGGCAAGTTCTCTATACCTGGTGCAGCGAAGGGGAAACTGTTAATTTAAACTGAAAACCATATTTAATCATCCAATAATGGATGCACATATACATCTATCGTTATGTCTTATTACCGCTGTGCGGTCTATCTAAAATGTTTATAATTTATAAGTCAGCATGCAGGTAATAATATGCCGATTCATGTGTAATATGCATTTACGATGCTTGCGTTAAGCATCGTAAATGCATCGTAAAAGCATTTTAGCAGAGCTGTTCAGTAGCGTGTGCACAAAAACTGAAACCGCCAAGCAGTGTTAATTTCTACCAGTACATAGACGGTGCCCGAAGGACGGCAATAGCGATTTAACGCCAGGATAGTATACATTTTACTACACGTATAACCAAAGATTAAACCGCACATTAAATTAAATCAATATTTAAAAAATATCCGCCGGTTTCCCCCCTATGAAACTGCATAAAACGATATATATCTTACTGTCTAGGTAGTGTTCCAAGTACATTCCCGCCGCCATCTTGGAAAATGTAAACAACAGAACACATCTTCCGGGGTAGAAAGAAACGCCCTGATTGGCTGCCCATACTAGCTCTCGCATTAAGACGGCTCAGGACATGTGGTTGCGTTTCTGTGTTTTGTGTACTTTTACTTTTTATACTTGCTCGTGTAATCAGATTATTTAAATTCACAGAAATGTTTTAGAGTTGTGCTGTTGTAGTCCGTAGACATAGGCCTACAGTATGTAGGCTACGTATTTTTAGTGAGGTGACCACGATTTTTGTAAATTAAATGTGCACTCCACATTTTGTATTTGGAATTTCCCTTGGTTGAAACCAGCGTTACAAGTTTTTGCTTTAATCTTTTAGAGCGCATGCCCCTCCTGTACCTCAGTGCGGCCTAGTCGCTCACATTACTCTCTAGGCTCTACTCCTCCCCCCACATCACACACAGGCTCACATCGTCTCTCTAATCAGTGATAGTTGGAACCTATCATGGTCCCATAAGAAAAGATATGCAAATAGCCTAAAGCAGAACAATCTGGTAACCCCCCTCTTGCCACTTACCGTTATGAAGTGAAGCAGTTTTGTTGGGGGCAAGGGGTGATCTGTGACGTGGGGCACTTCAAACCTGCATATTCATAGAACCTGGCACTCAAATCATGCTAACTGTAGATACATGTGGGTGAAATACAACCATTAGAAATGGTAAGACAAAGACACCCCTTCTCCCAATAACTCCGCTTAGCACACACCCGGTGAATATACTGTTTTTGTGTGTGCAAGTAATCTGTTGACCGCAGGTGATGAAAGTTAATGAGGAAGCATTGTCATAAAAGGGTCTCTGCTCTAGACTCATGCCTCAAAAATAACTCTGCTTCTGTGCATGTGAGAATTTGTTGAATTACCATTAACAGCAGTTAAGAGAAAAATCTGAAGATTTATTTAGTCTCATTTATGCCAGTTACATTCTGTTATAGTGAGGAAAATTAAACAAAATACATCAAACAGATCAACACAAACAGGAACCTGTTAAAATGTTGAGGTCACATTTGTAGTAGCTGAGCTTTGTAGACTAGTTGAATTATATGCAAATTGCCAAAATACATGCATCTTATGTATCTGAAAATATTGCTGACCTGAAAAACCAAACATTGTGCATAACAGTATTCTAATTAAAACAAGGACTTGAGTCAGGGCAAAGCACACCGATCGGAAACAACAGGTGACAAAGGGATTGTACTTTTTACACCAGGTACACTCTAGATAGGACTTGTTATTTAGTACATACTGTAAAATACTGGTCAGTGTCCAATATCGTTTATCAACATATTCTTCAACTTTCTGAATTTATTCTTCCCTAATCTCTTTTTTTTCATAGGAGATTTTCTTTTTTTATTAAGAGTCTTCTCAAATCGGCTGCCTTCCTTTGTTTCAGCCGTCGATGCTTCTACTTTGACCGTCTTCTCCATGGACTTCTTTCCCTCTGCTCCTTTTACATTCTCTCCATCCATTTTGGCGATCTTTGCCTTTTTTGGGCCAGGAGCCAGGTCCCTTTTGCCTTTTGCTTTGACATCAGGTGTAATTTTCTTGCCTGTGGTCCCATTGGTTTGGGATTTTTGCTGTGAGCTGCCTGCCTTGCCTGGGAAAACCTTAGTGGTCTTTTCTGTTTTGGCCGACTTCTTGCCAGGGGTGTCGCTAACAGCAGTCTCAGATGACTCGGCTTGATCCTTTTCTATTGAATTGAGGAAACAAATAAAAGTGTTTTTTAAGAAGCTCTTTGCCCCAACAAAACCTAACACGACATCAAAACATGAATCATGTTACCTTCTCCTGCTGGTGCCACTGGAATTGTGTTTGCAAACTTTTTGAACTTGGCCACAAAGAAACCATCCATGTTGTGTGAATGAGGATAAAATCGTCGAGTGAGGCGAAGAGAAGGATGGAATCTACGTTCTTTGAACCTAAATGAATGGAAACATTAATTAGGGTTTGAGAACGACACTATTTTAATGTCAATATATTAAGTATAAGTATTAAGTATATTTACCTGGTAAAACCCTCTTTTCCAAAGTCCAGTCCGGTGGGAACTAATTTGACATTTCTCTTCTTCAGAGCATAGTCAACCACCCACTCGTTTTCTTCCACCTATAGAAAATAAGTTTAAAAGTAATCCATTGCAACATAATTTTAATCAGCAGTGGCCTATTATAAAAGCATCTTTACTTTACTGTATGCATACCATAATGGAACATGTGCTGTACACCAGATAGCCCCCTGTTGCGGACTCAGCATTGACAGAGTCGATGGCAGACAGGATCAGCTCCTTCTGAAGGTGGGCAGAGCGCTGAATGTCTGCCTCATCCTATGAGGGTCCGGACACAAGAACAGGTTAAATGTTTATTAATATAAATATTTATTAAGACGTTGGTTGGACATCTCGTTTCTATGATTACATCCACAGTTGATACTGTACCTTACTGGTCTTTACTGCAGGATCTTTAGCAAGGACACCTGTGCCTGAACACGGCGCATCAAGCAGAACTCTGTCAAATCCACCCATTACCTGTACATACAATATTTAGCAGGTCAGTATCCTACAAAGCTGCACAGATACATTCCACCAAGACATATACAGATCATTGGGCCCTATCTTACACCCGGCGCAAAGTGGCACCAAGTGCAAGTGTCTTTGCTAGTTTCAGACCGATGCAGTTGTCATTTTCCCGTCCAGCGTCCACATTGTTTAAATAGCGAATGCACTCGCGCCCATCTGAGAGCCATTGGACACCTACATAGGCGGGTGCACAAAGCGTGTACACTCTGCTTGTTACACACACAGGGATGTGCAGCAGCGCACAAACATGCAGAGATTACAAATAAAAACATTATAATGTGAAAGACTATTATTATTATTGTGTAAATAAGATATTTTATCCTGCTGGAATCCTGCCGTTTCCTCTGCAGAGAAGCGTTCTTTTTTACTACTTTTTTACTACTTAGGAAATGTGGCGTTATAATAGCAAACCACCACGGTGTAAGTGAACCTGGTTTTAAAGTGAATGGGAGATGACACCGATTGGTTTATTGCATGTTGCGGCATGCCATTTAGACCGTGTGCTTAGATGGTTAAAATTGGGCCCATTATTTACCTTTGGGAACTGCCGACCGTCATAGTTGCAGACCATTGTGTTGGTGACGCCCAGACGGTGGATGTTGCCCACCACACTCTTCAGTCTGTCTGCGTTGGCATCATTAGCGACTATGAACCCCGTGTTCCTCATCAATTGAGCTTAAAGGGTACAAACAGATGTGTAGCAGTCAATACTATGACCAAGAAGTGAGGACATTCCTCTGTACGCAGAGAGTTGCACTGTTGTGAATTATTGTGGCACAGCGAAAACAACCTTTCAGCTGCAAGTTGCTGTATATGCTAGCCATACAAAATATCATTACATTATTGCAACATACCCATATAGGTGGTCTTTCCTCCAGGAGCCGAGCTCATGTCCAACACCGACTCGCCCTCATGAGGAGAGAGAGCCATGACTGGGAGAAAACTGGAGGCTCCTTGCAGCATGTACTGGCCTGCCAGATACTCTGGGGTGGCACCTGGTGGAACACATGGGATTATTTCACATCCCATACTACTCAGAATGACCAACTAATTGCTCTAATGAATATCCTATTGCTTCTATATTACCTATGGGCACCGAGGAGTCAAAGATGACCAGGCCCACTTTAGTCCATTTTCCCAGGGGATCAAGGTTCACGCCTCTGTTAATCAAAGCCTATCCAGGGGAAGAATATGGATGGCTCAGTTTCTCATAAGAAGATAGTTTGTTAATTTGATCAGGGTATCAAGTAGTGCTTACCTGTGCTAGATCCCTCCTCCTCGTTTTCAGTGTGTTGGTCCTAATAGTGACAGGCCTCTGAATTTCATTGGCCTCAAGAAAATCAATCAGCTATGGAAGAAGAAAACCAAAGCAAAGGCCGCTATCAATGAAGAAGCATTGTTAAACATAACAAATCTTTGTTGAATGCCTTAAATCAATTTATACTTTCATATTTAATAATTATTCACCTGACATAGCCTGAAATGCTGGGGGTGAAAACTAAATGCACTGTAAATGTACAATCATCCCTTCACAGATAATCTTCGATGTAACTCAATCTTCAATTAATGGTGGATCCGCTTCAAATGAGCCATGTGCGTCTAGGTAGTGTGAAAAGTTGTTGTGACCTACAGTCCATATGAGTGGACATTGTGTGACTGGGAAGGTTAACGCGTTAACAGATGTTTAATGGCGTTTTGCTGATGTTAGAAGCTGATCCAGTATCAACTAAATTTAAAAATCAGACATGGAGAAAACTTTATGGGAGCTACATTCTCATAAAAGGAATGGGAGCAAATGTTTCTTTCAGTATTCCAGGCTGTGTCAGGTGAGTTAATGATGGATGACATATTCCTTTAAGAAGAATCCTTTGGCATCGCAAATCCAAACATACCTCTGAAAGTGGGAAAAGGTCAATCAGCTTCTCAATGAGGAAAGTATTGTAGCTGTAATAGGTGCAGAGATCCTTCTTTAGAAGAGAGATGTAGTCGGCTCTATCTTTCCCCTCCTCTCTTTTGGTGGAAAAATTAGACAGCACATCGACGTTGTCCTTTATTCTTTGATGGATAGTCTGCAGGTCCACAGACAGGCCTACAAAAACAATTCATGTCAAAACAACTTAGTGTACTCAAAATAAGTTATCCTAACAATGTGTATTGTTTTAAATGGAGAAAAAGTTGTACATACCCTCTTTTGCACATTCCTCTGCCCCTGGTAGTTTGAATTTATCCATTTCATCTATATTAGTTTGGATGGTGTCGTCCTCGTCGTCAGCATTTCCACTTTCCCCCTTTTCTTTTACTTCATCATCATCATCATCATCATCATCATCATCATCGTCACTCTCTTCAGCCATGGCTTCCTTTCGTTTTTTTTGTTTCTTGGCCGCACGCTCAATGGGAAGGAGCTGAATGTCAGATTAAAAACATTAAATATTACATTATTACATAAAGTTCTACATGAAAATAAGGAGGAAAAATATGCGGTGGCAGGTTACATACATCCTCTCCGGAATCCTCGCCACTGCTGTCTTCTTGTGCACCATAGTCGTCTACCATATCTTCCTCATCAGCGTCATCTTCTTCTTCATGTACCTTATCAGAGCCTAATTTTGCTCCTTTCTTTCCTTGCACCATTTCTTCCTTTTCCTCCTCATCTTCCTCCACCTCCCAATGCTCATCACTATCATCTTCGCTTTCAGGTGGGCCAATTTTACGCTTCCGTTTTGCTGGCTTCAACCAATCACTGTTCTCATCTGTGAATCCTTCTGAAAGCAAGAACACAAGAATTGACAAAATAATAAAAACACAAGGAAAAAAAAGACTGGTTTGTAAAACTAACAAAAAAAAGGCATATGTGCATTTACCATGTGCAAAATATACTTTTTAACATTTGTAGCATATTTAGATCTATTACTCTCTTTTAAAGGCAACTTTTATGTAGGCTATTCAGATTTTTTTGCAGGCCTGGTATCTGCGGCATTGGGATTTGTTGAGCCTGACTGGTTGTGGCATGACACCAACTGCACTGAAAAGACGCATCTAATTACAACAAAATTCTAAATCTAAGATTAAAAATGTAGGTAAACATCACAGCCACCACTGAGCCTCAAGTAATTACCTGTTACAGGCTGCTTCGCTGGAACCTCTGTAGGCTGTTCAGATTTTTGGACTCTCTTGGCAGCTCTGAGAAACAGCAATACCAATAAGGCAAGGGAAATAAATTGTATTGTTGCATTGTATAAATAACCAATCATCTCTTTACCGTTTCCTGGCTCTGCTTGACAGACGCTTTGGTCCAGTGTCATCTGCAAATGGCGAAAAAAGATAAATAAGAAATGTGTAGTTAGCAGTAGAATTGTCCTGATAATATGATAAATAACTGATAATATGATTTTACAATAGCAGTGAGGACATATTATGTTTCGGAAAAATACAACGTTCTATACTCACCATCAGTTATAAACTTGCACAATTCAGTCTCTGCTCCCTGTTGCTTTCTTGATTTTCTGCCTGGCCCTCGCTTCACCCTGTTGGTGGGATCTAACTTCCTACCCATTGCGATTTGTTACAAGGGTATCCTGGAGAGACGATAAAAGCAGATATGTAACGGCTGTAGTAAATATCGTAAGCATAGTTAAGTTAGTGCTACTTAATGAAATAGACAGTTAAAAATAACTGCAATGAATATCATCAAATATAGAATACTGGTTGAAGCGAAATTAGTTAACTAACGTTACACAATCCAAACATTACCAGAGCAATACGTCCGTTCAATATATTTAAAGTGTTGGCTCCTTGACCATGTTGTCAGTGTAAGCCATATTTCTTCGCATACTCACCGCTAAACTTTCTTCAAATATTCCGATTTTTGATTCTATGACAATCGGGACAAATTTCGCTTGTCCACGTGAATTATTTTCACCCAACACGTTGTAAAGGCATTTCCGTCGCCTCCACTAGACGCACTGAGTATTGAACGCACGCGCTTGTACACACGCGCTCGCACACATTTGCGATACTTGCACCACAGCACTCCTTTTGATGTGACGCAGATTCTGTGCGACGGTCAACAGAAAGCATCATGGCTACTCGTAATGGAGACAAGCGTGGTCTTGAACATTTAGACGAATATGAACCCAAACAAGCTAAACACCTCCGCAGCCTTCATGACCTTATGGCGGAGAAGCGGTTAGTTGTTATTCTCGAAGGTGCTACATTAGAAACGGTAAAGGTAAGTTGGAACAGCTGTGCCTGTGCAGAGAAACTGTCTCCACGGTCAGTGGGTGTATGAACGTTAAATAAACGTTACACTGTAAAGTTCATTAAAAAATATTCTATTGTCTGTGTTCTCCAGGTTGGCAAAACCTTTGAACTACTGAACTGTGATCAACATAAGAATATAATATTAAAAAATGGTAGGGATCCAGGGAAGATAAGACCAGACATCACACATCAGGTAATCAGCCAGTTACTCGGGAATGTTAAATACTGAGATACCAGGCAGTTTTGTTATTCCTATTATTATTATTATACTATTTAACTTTTCGTTTGATTTCACCAGTGTCTATTAATGTTGATGGACAGCCCACTGAACAGGGCAGGCCTACTGCAGGTTTACGTCCACACAGAGAGAAATGCCTTGATCGAGATAAACCCGCAGACCCGCATTCCAAGAACATTTAATCGCTTCTGTGGCCTCATGGGTATGCCGTTTACACGTTGTGTTTAGGCCATATATATTTGTACATTATAGTAGCTGTTAACTTCCGCATTAAATCTTTCATTGCTACAAAAAAAAATGTTGATTGTGTGTTGGACCCTCTCCCATTGTAGTTCAACTACTGCACAAGCTGAGTGTTCGAGCAGCTGATGGTCCTCAGAGGCTTCTGAGGATGATAAAGAACCCAGTGTCAGACCACCTGCCTCCTGGCTGTCCCCGCATCGCCACCTCCTTCAAGGCAGGAGAGGCTGTGTGCGCCCGCTCTGTGGTGCCTGAAGACGGGCCTGCAGCCATCGTCGTTGGCGCGTTCGCGCATGGAGCGGTGAGATTTGGTGCCAAAAGATGACATTTTCTTTTCTTGTCAGATATCATTAAGTTACACATTCGTTGGGTGGTCCTTGCATTTGACCCACCATAACAACTGTGTCTCTCCACCAGGTAAATGTGGACTACACAGAGAAGACGGTGTCCATCAGTAACTACCCTCTCTCTGCTGCGTTGACGTGTGCTAAGATGTGCTCTGCCTTCGAGGAGGTCTGGGGTGTGTTGTGACCAAGAAAGATGAGGCGAACAAGGTCATTTACATGGACAGTTTCATACAGACTAAACAGAAGAATGGACGTGATGCCCAATATCATATTTGCCAGTGCTGTGATACATATCCATTGTGATGGATATGTATCACATCGTATAACGTAAACGGTTATAATGTGTGGCAGTCTTTGGACATAATGTCTACAGTAGAGTGACAACATCTCTGCCCTGTGTACAATTTATACTCCTTTTCTTAATGCCAGATATTTGTTTTTGTAATATTGTAGACTAATATACAGTTACATTAAATTGTGATGTGTGTTCTTTGTTAAAAGAAGTAGTAATACATTGGAGAAAAAGTGTTTTCATGGCCCTGAATATAACATCTAAAGATTTAAGAATGTACAACTTAGTAAAGAGAGCACAGTTTTAACCCAGATTGCAAACTAAAACATGGAAAGTTTTGCGTGTTATCTCGGTTTCTTGGTGACTGTCTTCGTGGTGCTAAAGGCTTTCCTCGCATCTGTCAATTACCTATTGCATAGAACGCAAAACATCGATTAGATAACATACAGTATGTCATGTACAAGTTTATACTGCTTTAACAGTGAACCAACCCATATGTTAACAAGCTTCAGTATTAATGATGAATGATAAATGGCTTATTTTATAATACCACCAGGGATAAAAGCGATGGTGAAAATATTTATTCATATGAATGCTTAACAGATTTCACAACCAGCATAAAATAATCTACACCACATTATTAATTTCAGCATCAACAAATGTTACCATATTTTAGGAAGACTCGCACTACAGATCTTTGTAATGTTTACAAATATTTGCTTAAATATTTTCAGCAGCTAATATAAATCTATTAGATGCTTTGGAAGTCAGTTATATTAAAAGAAATTATAATTTGGTCAGTTACAGGGCTGCATTCAGCATGTCTGTACGTGTTGCTGGGGTTTACTGGAGCACTTCAGAGTAGGACATGTTTGAGATGCGCAGATGACCGTAATCAAAAACGAGGACTCAAAGGGCATGAACTGGCGATAGGGGTCGGCTTCACAGTTGACCTGGAAAAAGACAATTACAACGGTGGAACCACTGGTCGAGTGATAGGAGGAAATATAAATATATCTTTAATATTATATATAATACACTATGGTACCTGAGAAAATGAAGTGAGAAACAGATGAGTGTGAGAGACTCCTGCGAGGGAAGTCTCATCTGGGCGTGTTTTTAGACTCTGGTGATAAGCCTTTACAAGGGGGGGGGGGCAAAAAAGAAAAACGGGATAGTTTTGTTGTTGCCACATACCAAAAAAGGAAAACCTCAACAGAAAACAGAAAGAACTCTCATTACTGACCTGTAGTGCCACCTGAAGGGCAGAATACTGCACCCATGTCTCCTGCAGCTGTTCTGCTGAGAGAGCGTGTGCCTCACCTCTCTCTGTTTGCTGTGTTACAGTGAGGTATTGAGTCCACACGCACTCCCCCACTGCCTCTACGCTCTTACTCAGAGAGTGAACTAGAGGAGTACAGAGCGGTATAGCATAGTGCCATTAGGCATAAGGAACTGTGGGAAAAGCATATTTTGCAAACAAGCATTCCGAACCAGTATAATATTTTACACCACTACTTTTGTAATAACATTACCACATCATAAATGTCTTACTTTCTGGTAAAAGTAGATGGAACATATCTTTGGCCATCAGTGCACCCAAACCCCCATAGCTCATTGCCCTGTTAAAAAACAAGAAATCAATGTCTTCTGTCTGAAAGTACTATTAATATACGATAGTACTAATGGTGCTCAAAACATGAATGTCAGTTACCTGGGATATGTAGGATGGAAGAGTGGAGGGATGAACATTCCCATGGGAAAGAGCAGGTCATTACCCAGGAGAAATGGCTTGACAGACAAACTACATGGAATAAAACGAGCAATGTTAGAACAGGCTTAGCATCGTTTGTCATGTTGCTCTAATTTGTGTTAGAGATAATGACTTGCATATCAATTTCTTCTGTGAAACTGAAGAGTTTGTAACGCCTCCTCTGCTGCAGGGACAGCAGCTGGATATAGTTGGAGAAATAGCCATCTGTGCTAACGGTCACCTGAAATAACATAAGATACAGTATAGTAACAGTAGCATACTTTGTGCAGATGCATAATTGACCTGGTGAATTAACATAGCCCTCTGGGCTCCTGTCTCCTGTTGTGCAGCAAAGAATTCTAAATGCCAATCTTGTCATTATGCAGGGTGTTCCTCTCTGGGTTTGATAATGTCCAGAGATGTGGTGGTCAATAAGTGAGTGCTTGTACATTTTAAGCCTTTGCTCAACAATGTGCAATAAATATCTCTCTCGCGTTGATATGTTGTGGGTTCGATCCTCAACAACAAGCTCGGCTGACCTGTAAATATCCTTAAGCAAGATGCCTAACCCCTCCTTAATACTTGTAATTGTACTCACTGTAGACTTTTCAGCTCAACGACCTGATGTTTAGCTGAATCTAATCCAGGAGGCTAACATCTGTTTACCGGGTCTATTAGAATCTTAATATAATTTATATTACTATAGTTTACCTCAGAAAACCGCTGGTTAAGTTCAGCTTCACTTGGGATCTTGGATTTGGTCCAAAGTTTTGGAGTTAGGGACTGCACCTGGGGAAAGAAATATCATAAATAAATATCATACATGGCACAATGCCATTTAGAAAATAAATTAAAATACACTCAAATCTTTGTGTTTCAAGTTTGACCTTATTCAGGACCAACTGTCGAGACGTCTCATCTCTCCACTTCAGACCAACCAATTTGGACTTGAAGGAGGAGAAAATATTCATAATAATCTCCTCTGCCTGTAGAATATTATGAGTCAATATCAATGAATCAATGAATATCTGAAATCGGCATTAAAAATGTCTTTGGCCACTCTCACACACACTGCTCACCTCTTTTTGTGCTATCTTCTCATTGAGAAGGTATGTGAGAATATTATCAAATCCCTTCTCTGTCTCTGAGACGCAATGTTTCCAACGGGGGACTTCCTGTGGATACCACAGAATGCAAATCCAATTCCACACAAAATATCTCCTAGCACTTCATGATCACAATTTTACTCACCTCCTCAGTGTGGCCGAGAGCAACCGACAAATTTCTCTCTATGTTAGCAAACCTGGAGTCGAGTGCGGGTATGAGTGTGTGTAGTAGATTGAGCCCCATAAAGGTATGAAGGGGCCCTCTGTGGAATGGAAAGTGAGAAAGAAGCTAAAGTTACAAAGACAAACGTGCCGTAGGACCTCAGTGTTGTTTTTAGTATTTGTGTTGTTTCATGTCACTCGCAGTACCTGGTTCTTAGTTCATGCTTGTTCAGCCATTTGCTAATGACACGGGACATTTGCACAATGTAGGGGAAATTATGGAGAAGGACGTGATCCTCTGGGCTGATTGGATGAGGATGGAACGCAGTCTGCAGGCAGCCTAGCCAGTCAATGGCAGGAGCTTGGCTCTGCACACAGCCACAGAGAAAATATGCCATTACAATGGATTGAGACACAAAACATGGTGTGTGTATGTGTCATTTCTTGTGTTTAAAACATAGAAGGGTGTGAGACTTAAAGTATTGCTGGGGGAGGAGTAGACAACTCAAGAGTTTCAAACCAAAACATGTTTTTTTAACCACAAATTGAGGAGTGTCCCTTTAAGGCAGTGCTTCTCAACTGGTGGGTTGCTACGCAAAGGTGGGTCGCGGGCAAGTGCTTCGGCTCAGTCAAAAAGTCTATAGCTTTTTTTTAAAAAATAGGTTTACAGAACTTCTGTAGGTAACTTGCATAGGTGGTTTGAACAGTGCATATAGACATTGTGGATTACTGCACAAAATAAAAGAAATTGTGAAAGAAATTATAAAGGTTCTGAAATGAAATTATTTTTGGGTATTGACTTAATGACCAAGGACAAATGTGGGTCCTGAGTTTAGACCAGTTGAGAACCATTGCTTTATGGAGGTACCTGTAGCTCTTTAATAGTCATGCGCTGGTAGAGCTGGCCTTTCTGCAGGCGGTAAGACAGCGGGGCAGTAGCCACAGCCAACTCCGAGGACAGTGAGATAAACAGACCAACATGGAGGAGGCTGGTGTCAGCGGGGGCCCCTAGCAGGGCCAGGTACCGCTCACATGAGGCTAAGAACGGAAGTAACGTCTGGATGGGAAGATAGCAATGAAGACATGATGCAAGGATGCGATGGCAATGGAATGAATGGGTGCAAACACTGCTGCATGCAAATATGCAGTGATAACAACACAAATAAAACAGGGTGTGTATTGTGTGGCAACCTGTGTCTTAGCCTGAGACTTCAGTGTCTTGCTGTTCCATTCAATTGGGATCAACAGATCAGGCTGGTCAATCTGTTGACAAAGAGACTAGAATTCAAACCAGAGCAATAATACCTCAGAAGGTTCAAACTGAACTGAACAGCCCAGACTAGCACATTAGCACAGTGGTTTTCGGCCATAAGTTATGCTATATGTTATGCTATTATATGCATATCATAGTTTGCAACCCTTCATACTAGCCTGTATGTATTTCCTGGTGATCCCGCGGGCAATCTCATTTTGATCTTTACCAACATAGAGGTTAAAGAAGGGAAAGGTATGGTATTCTTTCATTAGCAGGCTCAGGGTGGAGTTGAAGTCAGTCTGATCCCACTGGCCCGACACTGCCCAGCCTCCCAGCTAGAAAGGTGAAAATAAAAACTTTCAGAAATTCAAGAGTAATCTTGGATTTCATCAGCACACATTAGGAATAATCTGATCATAATCTGATCATTAGATAAAACAAGATCACCTTCTGGACGAGAGTAAGGAAGGGTTCTGCTCCAGCAATCTCTATGGATCTTGTGTCCAAACAGGAACGATAGAAACCTTTGGCCTTCTCTACTGCTGACCCAGACTCAGTGTTTGATTCTGACATATGGGATATTGTAAAAGGATATTACTCAAGTTAAATAATGCACAGTTATATTTAACAATTGCACCCACTAGCATTTAAATATCCCTGGATGTCATGCAGTTGTGTTGTTGGCAACAGCTTTATAAAGCTAAACATTGGGTGTCATATTTTTGTTAAATGTGACTGCTAAACCTAAAATATATCATACCTAAAATATCCCGCAGATACTGCAGCAGCGCCATCTTCCTGTCCAGTACTTTGTCTTCTCTCAGAGGTCTATGTGAGATTATGTGTCTCTTTTCCCTATCTCTACTCGTTCTTTCTGAATGCCTCTGGCTCTGTGCTTGCTCAAAGATGACCTCGTCTCTTTGTCGCCCCCCGGTGGCTGGTGACAGTCTGTCAGCTCCACATGTGTACAAAAAGTAGTCACACGGCTGTGTGAAGGGGTCAACAGACATGGATAGACGGGCTGAGGCCACTTGACAGGCTGGGGAGTAACATGGAGTGACTGAAGAAAGGAGTTGGAGAAAGGTTAGACATAAAGCAAAAATGAACTTGTTTTGTTATTGTGTGTGTTGTGTCTGTTATACCTGTGTGAGCCTGCTTGATCCCATGATTCTTCTGGGTGTAATACACCACGCCCAGAATGGTGGCACAAAAGGAGAAACTCAAAAACATAAGAAGGAGCTTTTGATGATTTGTCCACACAGGCTTCGCTTCTTGGTTTAGCTGGGGTTGGGGCTCGTCCTGGGGGCTATACTCTGACTGGAACGGCAACCTGGACTGACAACCATTTTGTGAAAGGAGACAGGGTTGTTGCTGGCACTGGAGCTCAACCGGATGCTTAAGGCCTCTCTCAGGTTTCGTCTGTGAAGATGACAGGGTCAATGTCTGAGGTTGGATGTGTGAAATAAGTGTCTGAACAATTACATAGTGAATAATTGCTTCAGTTACTGTAGGAGATAAGAGAAAATAAAAAAAATAGAAAAACACATTCCTCAGGAGCTTCACCATGTACAGAATGTCTTCAGCCCGCTCTGCATTAAAGGTACACTTCTCAATTTGTCTCTGGAATTACCCTTCATGTTGAAACCAAATTTACAGAATTGTTTTGGTTTTGGTTTGGAAACTGAAAGAGAGTGCTAGCTGCTCCCTCACCTGAGTGCTGAGTGGCTTGTACTGGTCTCTACCCCTCCGCCTACAGCAGCCCGCATTTTATGGACAGTTGTGTCATAAAGAACGAACTAGCCCTGACGTTTGGTGATCTGGGGGAACTATAGTGTACCTTTAAGATCATACGTTTTAAATCAACATCAGTTTGCTATTTGACAACTAATAATATAGGTAGTATGCTTTTAATATACTGATGTATGTCTAATATAGTTATTTGCCACAAACACTCTAAATAAATAATATGCTCCCACCTGTTTTTCCAAATGGTTTTCGTTCATATTCTCAGTAGTTGGACGTTCGTCACGATATATCCCCAGCTTGTTGCATCCTCTGACTTCTTTTTACTATTTTTAAAGTTTCAGATGTGAAACCTCCTCTATTCTGTCAATCCCTCCGTCAGCTAGCTGTCATCTAGGCTCTCTTATCTCCTTACATCACTCACTTCTCTCATCATCTGACATTGTGATAAAAATGACTGCTAACGGGCTGCGTCTTTGCTCTCTACAGACTGCAGATAACAAAGCAGATACTGTGGTTCTGCTGTGCTGTGGGACGTGGTGCTTGCGTGGAGATCCCCTTGAATAGTATAAAATAATGTTAAAGTACTACTTTAAAAGAGCGTGTTAGATTAAACCACCTTTGTACTTCAGTCTAAAAACTATAACAAATGGAATCTGCTTATACTATTTGCTTTGCACTGCTTCTTGAGAAGTAAACACCGTGGCTGTCGTCATGATGAGTGAAAAACTTGTCTGGTAAGAACTGATAGGGTGGCAGCTGGAGAAGGGGGGGGGGGGGTCCTAGCCTAGGGGTCATTTAACAGCACAACTCATTAAGGATCTGGGAGGCAACATGTTTCATTAATGTCACATGGACGCAAAACAGAGGGTGAACACCCTCAATAATACATACAACCGTTCTCTTTAGATACGTTTTGCCCCCCCAAAATGACAGCTGCCATAACTATAGTGATCTATAGAGACCGAAAGACTCAATTTTGTCATTTAGCAAGTATGATTTTAATTTTATTTCCTTAATACAGCCAAATGAAAGGGGTAGGGAGCACTGGTATAATAATGCTGGCATGTTTTACAGTAAACAGACATATTCACACATATGCAATAGGAATTTATCAAAAGAATTATATGAAAAATACAAGGCAGTTATAATCATAGAACACTACATGACAACATTACATTAAATAAATGCAGCCATGGAGGCACCACCACTGTGATGATATGGGCAGGGTGGCAAATGTAAACACTGTACTTTATGCCATTTAAAAAAAAAAAACAGTGATACAATACTAAAAACAATGCACCCCAACCAACAACATAGCTAGCATGCAATGCTGAATCACATTTGTTCATATGTTTGGGAGGTGCTGTAGTCAATGACTGTTGCTTTATTGAAACAGGCTTTATGCAAACACAAGCAGGAATTTTTTCTTCCCATGGAATGAATTACAATGTAGTTCAAGTGGGCTAAATAAAGCATCAGTCGGACACAAGGGTGAAAAAGGCACATGGGTCTGAATTAAACCAAATTTGAAAAATGTATTTATCCAAGAAAATAACAGTTACAAGAATAAGAAGGATATAAACAATAAACACACAAAAAAAAAACCCATCATAATATGTATAATGGAAATAAGTGTTCTTCTCTGTAATAATAGTAGAAAAGAATACCACCAATATGCTGTGCACAATACAACTACAACTTAAAGTGGTAGAAAACATGCGAGTAAATGCCACAAATCAGACAAAAATCCATCTAAACTCACCAAAAACCATGATGTATTTGGTCACCGTGTGTTAAAACCTGTTCTGTACTAGAATCAGTCTCCGCTCTACTCAGCTTGTATTTCACTGCCAGAACTGGCTTGTTTAGTTCTGGTGCAGGTTTAACCACACTACTACATAAAAAAGATCCACAAGAGATATTATTCAGAACCGTCAATAATACGAAAGTTATAGTACAGTATGTTTGAAGGGATGCAGTGAGGAACAGAAAGTATCCTGTGCTTTGAATTCAGTGTCAGAATGAGACTAAAGGGAGTTGTGCAATTGTCATGAAGTAGGCCCCGTTTCCAGCCATAGAGCTGATCTTTATAATACACCATAAGACCAGTGGAATCTGTGCTGAGCAAACTTTTTCAGTCACTGTTCATAAACATGCATTTAAGAACTCTTAACACTTAAAATGTTTTAATCAGAAAATGGTGTTTTGATCTTTTGTGGCTTTCAATATGTGCACAAGTACATTTGGAGAGAAAATAGGAATCAGTTGTTAACAATGCATGCCTGAAAACCCAACCAATTCACATCACAACTAAGAAGAGCCACAAATATGTTTTTGCTGTCAGGTTAAAAGCCCTAAAAATTATTACAAATGCTATGCTGTGATTATTTAATGACTGACAGAAAAGCACTGTGTTGGCAAGAGCACACCATGCTAGCAGGCACTACCACTGCCAAAGTGCTACGGCATACTGCAGCACTAGCCAGCCAGACAGATGAGATCTGATGAGAGGCTGAGGGGAGAACATCTCCTCGAGGGCAAACAGGGAAGGTTTTAGGATTAAAATGTAATTAATAGTAAATTAGTCCATTTAAAAAATGACTTCAAGTAAAGGGGAAACTGACTCTAAGCTATTCTTGTGTTGGGAGATCATGCAAAGGTCACATCATGACCATGACATGCAAAGGTCATCAAAGGGGATTAGAAGAAAGAAAATAAAAATAAAAAAAAGTTAGCAATGCAGTACATTACTTCTGCATTGACTAAAGAAACGAGTAGCAATAGGGAAACATTGATACTTAACTGGCTTGCAGACACACTCATTCACACAGTACAGTCACACTAACTCTTGCGCGCATCTATAAAGCCCTATTGCAAAGGCAAAGTGGCAGCTGAATGGATGCTGTGCTTTTGGTTCATAGTTTCGCTGAGTGACAGGTCGATCAGTGCATGGCCTGCTTGGCTCGCTGGGTGTGGCACTTCATGCACAGGATCCTGCCATCCAGAGGATAGCAGCCATCTGCGTCCGCTTCTATGGAGAGAGGCCGGGCACAATCCTACAACAACACATTTAAAAATTACTTTAGAATCTGGCTTCTATGAAAATGTTTTTTTTTTTTAAACCGCAATTTACCACATAATTCAACATTGCGTTTTTAAATAGTTAATTATTGAATCAGTGTATATTCCTAGTTTCTTCCTTCCATGACTTTTCCTAAATTGCCATAAAGCACATGATTGCGTTGTTAGAATGTCAGTGGTGCGGTTGTGAACAGATTTAGATGTTTTTTACCTCCAACAACCCCCTTAGTGTAGTTAAACGGGAGAACCCACAGGTGCCAAGTGTTCTAGCGATCAGTGCATTACTGCTGAATGGCCACATTAGCGGAAACAGCACACAATCAATACATATTTTACATTGATAATAACCCTCAACATGTTTTCAGTACAATAGTGTCATAAATATGAAGAATAACTAGGCGGTCCTAGTATTTCAATGGGCTATATGCGTTTTATAAGCAGCTCCCCTGACCGCAGACTGCGATTGTTGCGAGTAGTACATTGTTGAGCAAACTACACGATGGCAAGCAGACGAAGCAAGATGAACACCCAGGAAGCTTTGGAAATGCTACTGAACTTGGACTGGAGCGAGTCTGGTGTGGGTTCAGACACCGAGGTTGAGAGTGACGAACAACCTAGTGCACTACAAGCTTACAGCAGCCTGACACAGCATGCAAATGCAAACCAACCGTTTGGACAGTTGTCATTCCTTGGTGAACACAGACATTTTGACACACCTCAGAGACGATACTGTATGTGAGAACCACATGAAGGCCAAGGTAACTCCAGCAACCAAGACAGCGGAGCCTCCCCGCTTATTTTAAGTGCTGACATGATGCTTTGCATTTCTCCGCAAAATGACACTTACACCTCGCTATGTTTGTAAATAAAGTATATTATTATATATATTATTTCACATTGTTTTGTTTAGGAATACAAGGGGAAGGCAATAGACTCATCTCCCCAACCCCCGCAAACCCGACATCGTAGTGACGGAGGCCTAATGGGCCATGAGAACAAAAGGATGTATACGTCTTTTGGCGTTGTGTTTTGATGCAACTCTATAGAAAAAGTGTCCGCCGTTCTAGTTTTTTTTTCTATGTTTCTGAAAAGTAATTAAGAGTAAGTAAGTAAATAAAGTAATTAAAGGACCAGTGTGTAATATTTCAGAGGCTCTAGTGACAGAAATGCAATATAAGATCCAAAACTATGTTGTCAGTGGTGTACAAA
>JAODLI010040167.1:0-18014 GCA_027575585.1 Percopsis omiscomaycus | reverse complement strand
TGGGTAAGACTCCATTTCAGCTTTTAGAAGTCAGAAGTGAGGAGATAAAATGGTGTGCGGTGTCTTTCAGCAAGTAACAGTAAGTACAGTTCCAACGTTCTAACGTTCCTTCCTCTCGCTATTGAGGCAACCTCATTCGTAACTTTCGATTACAACAAAAGGCTGCTTTCTGGGAAACATGAGCCCTAATAGCCCCTACCCTTTTTACTGGCTCTGGCGAGTTGCCAACCACCAGTATTGTGCAACCTCTGTCCAACCCAACTTCTCCCCCAGAAGAAACCACAGCCTAAAGGCAACACACTGTAATTAATAAGGTTAAAAATCCATAGAGATACTTTTTGATTATATTATGATATTTTGATCACAAATACAGTGTGAAGAGAAAAACTGAAACATAATTTCTCATAGAGCTAAATATACTGTCAGGACATTAGGCTGAGCCTCTCGCTCTGTCCTGTCTGTGTCCCTGTGCCCGTGTGTGTGGATGTGTGAGCCAATGCTTGTGTGTGCTTACAGACGCTTTTGCTGCTGTTCCCGGCCTGTGTCCCGCCTCTGGGTTGCCTATCTCTGGTGCAGTCGTGCTCTTTACTTGTTACCTGACCAGCTGTGGCTCATGTTATCTCCTCATTACCTGCTGGCTTTATATCCCCTGTTGTCTCTTTGTAGCTTGTCAGATTGTCTCAGTATCTATCTTGAACTTTTCCAGTCTTTTGTTAAATCCAGAAATTTCGATTTTAGACCATAGCCTGTATTTTTGCTTCTTGTCGTTATTCAGTCTTTTTGCTAAATCAAGTTTTTGACCTATTTGATTCGTTTTCGAGCATGCCTGCCTACTTTGCTGGTTTTGCCTTGCCTTGTTTTTGACTTTTAAAATGTTTCGGAATAAGATACTGGACTGATTTTGGAACTGTGAAGTATTCACCATTTCCCCTACTCCTTTGGTTTGCGATGTTAAAAGTTTACATTTAACATTTACCTTTTACAAACAGCGCCCCATACTATTGTGTTTGTTACATTTTGTCATTTAGCAGATGCTTTTATCCAGCGACTTATAAGTAGGGCTCACGGGCCTCAGTTTGTGTTGAAAAGTGGTGGGGACAAAAGATCGGATGAAAAACAATTACAGCAGGACTCAGAATAAAACGCTCAACAATGTCGACTGCACATGTAACAGTCATCCATCACATCCACCCCTCCAACACCAGCTCAACCGAACAGTGCCAAAGCACCATACTGTAGAAAACAGCAGCGCGTTAAATCAACCCAGTGATTACAATGAAATGCATTACATATGTAAAAGAAAACACACCATAAGCATACAACGTAACATGTATGCATCAAATAACACCAGATAAAATAGGCTATTGATTTGCAACCCACAGAGAATGCAGTGCAGTCAGACAACCAAATCCACAAAATATGAAATCCTCCTCTGCCATCGCAGCGTTGTTAACCACTATAAAGTGCCGTAAATAAATGTATGTCATTATGTATGCCACAAAAAACTCGACACCAAAATCCAAACTATTTAAAAAACTTTAGGATGGCACGCAGGCCCTCTCTCTCTCGCATGCATGCGCGCGCTCACACAGCCAAATTGATCTGTAAATTACTTAATCGGCTACAATGAACTAAATCAATCACAGCACAAATATGCTATATAAAAATTCCTCTACCTGTACCATTGATCAACATCTTCTCTTAAAGATGAGAAATGTAAAAACTTGAAGAACTAACGATGTTAGCTGGCCGGCATCTGTTGTTTACAGACCACGCAGCCTCGGTGTAGCTAGCTAAACGTAGAGTTCAATATATGACTGACCAGTGTCAGTCATATATTGAACTATATTGAATATATTGGTAGCCAATCACGTCAGGGTAACGTTTTAACCAAATGCTTTAAAAAAGTGGTGGGGACAAAATCAGCCATTTCAGCCATTTCAAGTGTTGATGACATGTCCCCGGCATCCCCAGTGTAAATGACGCCTATGGGCTACGTTTGTCCATTGTACGCCAGTTGCATCAAAGGGAACACCTGAATTCGGAAGATTTGGTGCAGTTCAGAGGTTGCATTTTTCATTTGGTTCAGTTCACACAGGACTTTGTCAAGTGAACCAAACATTGTAAATAAATGTCACACTGTCGAATACGTTCTTCTCTACTTTTGGTGCTATGATCTTAGGATCCAGCCGGGGTCTTGAGTCCAATGGACTGCCCCATTGGTTGGATATTCTCATTATGTCTCCACCATTCACTTATTTTAGTCACATTTGTTTAATTCAGTGATTAATTAGTTAAATAAATGAATTTAAAATGTAGGAAATTTATAATAATTTAACTAATTAAAAAATCCCATTCAGCCTAGGGTAAAAGAATGCTTCCAACCTGCATAGGCTATAAACTCTCTCAGAGAAGGGTTATACGGGTAGCCCGGAGGCTCTGCTGATCCCGGCGGGGAGGATTGAGGAATACTCCAAAGTGTAATCGGAGCCTCGAGGTCGCTGGGGTCGTCTCGGGAAGCAAGCTGGTCCTTGAAGTTCTCAGACAACCCCTCTTGAAAAGCGGAGATGAGTGCCTCTGGGTTCCAGCCTCTATCATCCGCCAGTACGAGTACGAAACGTGATGGCATAGTCCGCCATTCTGCGATCCCCCTGACAAAGTCGTAGTAGTCTTCTAAACGCTTCTCCCCCTGTGGCCGATTAGTCGATTGGCTGCATATTCTCGGCAAAGGTAACAAAAGGCAAATGCTCTACCACTAGCCTACAGAGAGTGCAGAGATATGGAGGTCAACAGGATACAATGTTCAGACTGCAGGCCAAAGTGACCCAAAGTAAGTCTGGACTGTCAGATCAGAAATAACCAATTAGATTAGCCAAGGTGCGGGAACAAGCCTCAGTTGCCAGCCAATACAACCCAACTGCCACACACTTTTTCAGGGAAATGGGTTGCCTAAGCTGGGTGTCCTGCTGGGAGAGTCTTGTGGAGAGGCGCTGACAGATATGGTAACTGTCCCCCTTGACATCCTAAGGTTTTGGATGAAGTCTGTTTCTGTGAAGCCAACCACATCACAGTCCCACCACTTCTGGCTCCAACTCCGCATCCAAACACATCTCTGGACATTTACATTTACATTTACAGCATATAGCAGCTTTTATCCAAAGCGACTTACAATTAGTACATTTTTCAACAGTTTAACTGGTTAGCCACCAGTTTTTGCAAGCAGATAACATTCTCCTAGAATATGGACAGCATCATGTAACAAGGTTGCTTTACCTATGCATTTGAACAACATTACTCGAAGATTTATCATTCGTTCCTCAAAACAGTCAATAATTACAATAATCGAAAGTTATTCATTGCTAAACTGCAAAGTGTTTTTTTTTTTTAAAGGGAGGAAAGGGGGATAGAATAAGGATAGTTAGTGGGATTAGTGCAGAGGTAGAAAGATGGGTGGCCGAGGTACCGAGATGGATTTTGAAGAGGTGGGTCTTAAGTCTCTTGATTGGTAGTGATTCTGCTGTTTTGACCGCTGTAGGAAAGTCATTCCACCATTGCTGTGCCAGGACAGAGCAGAGTCTGGACTGGGCTGCACGACTCTTACGGGCAGCTCGTAGCGACGGAGGTGCCAGCCTGCCAGCCGAGGTAGTAGATCTTAGTGCTCTGGCTGGGGCTTGGAATTTTACCATTGCTTGGAGGTAGAGTGGAACAGTTCCTTTTGCTGCCTTGTAGGCCAACACTAATGTCTTGAATCGGATGCGGGCTGAGACAGGGAGCCAGTGAAGGTCTTCGAAGAGGGGGGTTACGTGAGAGAACTTTGGTTGGTTGAATACAAGACGGGCTGCTGCATTTTGGATTTGTTGTAGGGGTCTAGTAGCAGAGACCGGTAAACCCCGGCGAGTAGAGAGTTGCAGTAGTCTAGACGTGAGATTACTTGGACTTGGACTAGGAGCTGTGCTGCTTCGTTTGTAAGGAAAGGCCTTATTCTTCTTTTGTAGAGGTCAAATCTGAAGGTTTGGGTCGTTGCGGCAATGTTGGCTGCGCAAGATAGTTGACTGTCCAAGACATCTCCGAGGCTCTTTGCAGTTGGACAGGAGGACACTGAAGTGTTCTCAAGGGTAATGGACATGTCCATTTGGGGGCAGTTCTTTGCAGGGAGGTAGACTAGCTCTGTCTTTTCAAGGTTGAGCTTGAGGTGATGCAAAGACATCCAAGCACTGATGTCAGCGACGCAGTTAGAGGACAGACAGTATTGGACAGACGTGGCAAAAAGCCACAATGAAAAATATGACTCTCTTTCTCCTCCACCTCCTCCTCGTTATTATTTTCTCACTAATTCTCTTTCTTCCACCTGAAATCAACCTATAAACAAAATTGTAGATGCTAGCACTAACCTCTGTGGCCAGTGCTGTGTGTGACGCATGACGTCGTATTACTCTTTTGCGCATTTAGGTCACTTTCAGGGCGTGGGTACTTCATACTGGAGTCTGATGTGGGCCACATTTTAAGAAAATTAGGTGAACAGTCATCTTATTTTATAAGGTGAACAGTCAATCAAAAAATCTGATCTAGCATTAGAATTGGAATTGAGCATTAAGGCCAGCAGTCTGAACCTAGCCATTTAATTTAAATACTACCAACAAAATCACAACGAAAACCTACGATAAAAAGTAAATCATACTTTTCAAATAGTATAATTACTGTAGATGATTGGCCCGCCAAAGCAGTTTGTATGTACAGTATGTCTATATATATATATATATATATGCTGTATACTCAATATACTGTAGGGGGCACATTAGTCTAGTAGTCCAACAAGCCCCTACCTGTAAGCGTTATTGAGCAAGATGCCTCATTGTAAGTAACTTTGGATAAAAGCATCTGCTAAATGACCTAACTGTATTATATATGTATACTTGGAACTAAAGAACTACATTTCTGTGTACTGTACATTAAAAATAAAATAAAAAATTTAATCCCAACATTTTAACAGTCTTCAGCAGAATCTTTAGCAAATAAGATAAAATAACATGTTGCTTCCATAAAATTAACACAAGGTTTATGGCACATTATTGTATGTTTTGTGTAGGACTAAAAACAGTGACACTAATGCAGTACAATACTAACATTATTATTGGCATTAGATTTGTATTGCTGTTTCCATAAACATCATTACTGTAATTGTATTAAAGTGTGATTTAGAAATAATTACAAAAATGACCAGAATTGTTCCAGACTTACCAGACTAACCTGAAATATAATATAAAATAAAATTCTAATGACATGATCATCTTAAACAGAACAGAGATGATAGGTCCAATGTACTTCTGACCAGTAACAAAACTAATTTGACCAACAATCAGTTTGATGTCATCCCTATCATCAAACTGTTGTCATAGCAATAGTTACAAAGGGGTACAGGTTGTGTTTGTGTGGGTGGGTGGGTGGATGGGGCTTTACTGGAAAGTATTTCAAGTGGCTATTTAGGCTATTTGCTAAAACCAAATAGTTTGTGTCTCACCCAATAGTGACTCATTAGGTCATCACTCACAAACAAAATCACTGCGGTTTCAATGTGATTACACGTATTCAATATTAAGAAGAAGACAAACATCTGGAAGGGATTAACATCATTCTTTTCATTCATTTTACATTTACAAGTGATTACATCTCCAAACTAAATTCCTTGGTGTAACATTATTTGCTACTTTTTTCCCCCCTCAGAGTGATACATGCTAAAATGATTACTCTTTGTTTATTGTATATTTTTGGACAACAGGAACCAGTGGCTATGAGTCCATTTACAGGGATTTATCTGTTTAATAACTTGGAGAGCTGTGTTGTGTTGCCCCAGGGGCCTCATAATCAGGCACCCTTTGCAATCAGCCATGACTAATGGCCTGATCCTACTAAATGGACTTGGCGAAGACTCATATTAAGTGCAGAACTTGCTCTATCCTGTCCCCTGTCACCCTCTGAGCATCCATCTCCAGTTCTCTGGGGGGTCTTCAGAGTGCGAGGCATGAGGGGTATAAGAGTTAGACAGCCAACTGTGAGGACAAGACGGGACCACCAAGCAGCACATCCTGATCAGGACGACCTCCACTCCATCTGCCCTCCAAGAGCTGAGCTTTTAACAGGCGCCAGCGGACGCCTCCACCACGCCAAGCCTTACACAAGCACTGTCGCTGTTCACGCGGACTTCGTTTGACTCTGACAGCATGGACACGGCGGCACTGGTGACTCTACTGGCTGTGGCTCTGACCATGGCTGGGGCCAGCCAGGCTCAGGACCAGAGAGGGCTGGACGACAACGACATCCTGCCCGCTAGCTCGGAGGAGGTAGTGGCTGAGCGCCTGCTGCGGCTGGTAAGAGTGCCGACACAGTGGCAGGTTTATATTGTTCATCTCTACGGCACAGCGCTTTAACACAGTGGGGTTATGGCCCCCATCAGGGGTCACAAGATGTGGGGTGTGGATGTTTTTTGGGTATTTTTATCATCTAGTGCATGTGACACTGGTTTACTAATGTGTAATATCTGGTAATGCTTTTACTCGCATTCTACCGTACAGTTAATCTCAAACCAGTATGGGCTGTCTGCAGCTGCATTAGAGTAAATAAATACATATTTCATCCACATATAGAAGATATGCATGCAATCATAATCCGAGAAGTCTGTCATTCCTCATTTCACCGTATATTCAAACAGGATATGAGCATATACTACGGTATATAAAATATTCTCCTTATTAATGAGCATTGCCGTAAACTACAGTAAATTCCATATTCTAAGGCTGTTGGACACCATATGTAGATTGGTTTAATTTAGCACTTTGTCACATGCGCTGTCACAAACTGAAAATCCAGTTTGTAATCTATCTTTACCTGCACCATGATACATCATATTTTAATTTACTCAGGATGTAGGAGGGAAATGTATGAAATATAATGTTAAAATTACAAAAAATACTTTGCATGTTTTACATGTGATAGTAAGAAGTTTAAACAACCAGCAAAAATCTGGCCTATTGTATTTTAGGATTTAGGTTAATTCAATTTACATTTTCTGTCTAATTCATAAATGGGTTAGAAATATAAAAAGTTAAATATATTCTATTGTAATATATATATATTTGTTTTTTGTATGGCTGTTAATTCTTTGTATTTTGTTTATGTTGCTGTGTGAAATTGTATGCAATTTGTGTGTGTGTGCATGTGCGCGTGTGTGTGACCCAGGAAAGTGACTTGGACAACAGGGTTGATAGTGGTCTGGTGGCCTCAGCGCTGAGGTCTCTATTGCTGGGAGCTCACAGAGACACCAGGAACTCTGTCCTGCATCAGCCACAGAGGTCAGTGCCACACACACACACACACACACACTGGACCTCACTGGGCATATGGCCTTATGCCACAGTTTTCAGTGGAATTTCACAATTCTGAATGTCATTATTCTCCATTAAATATTCCAAATAATAATTCAAAGTAATAGTGAAATAACCAACTGTTATTTGGGGGCAGGATAGTGGTCTGTGTGTCCGAGCACCGGCCGCACTCTGACACTAACATACAGTATCCCTAATCCCACTGCACTCATGTGCAGAACATCTCTAGCCCTCTACCGTATGTGAGACACTCTCTTAGACATTTACAGCAGTTTTCGTCTCGTCTGTCTCGTGTGTTCAAACACAATGGAGGCACAGCTTCCTCTCAACCGATGAATATCTTGACGAGTTGGTGCTCACATATTATGCGTATACAGTATACTGTATATCATGTTATACTTTCAAAAACATTCAATGTTAGTAGTTCCTGCCAAATCACTGTGCCAAATCATCCTCTGTCTCAGGTTTGGCCGTGGATCCAGAGGACAGGGAATGTCTGAAGACAGGATACAGTCTCGCGACTGGGAGACTGCCCCTGGCCAGATATGGAGTATGGCCGTGCCACAGAGATTTGGCAGGAAATAAGCATGCAGACATTTCACTGCACTGGCAGAGGTCAACAGTAGCAAGGAAACCGTGGGGAGGGCAAATTATGGTTTAATAAATGACGCAGTATTAAATGGCTGGTTCTCTTACTCTCTCTTAGGCCATCAGAAGTATTTCAATGTTTTTATTTTTTCAATTTTCAAATGACATATAACTCTTGTGTAGAGGACTGCTGAATGATCTTTGAGGTTTTGTTTTATTGTACTTGTTTTATTGTTGTATTGTATTTATTTTCTGACCATAATGTGTAATTTGCCTGTTAACCTTCTTTTGCTTGTATTTTGCTCGTTCAATAAAAAGCTTCTAAATTGAAGTGTGTGTGTGTGTGTGTGTGTGTGTGTGTGTGTGCGCGCGCGCGCTTTGCATTCCTATATGGATGCAGTGCGATTAACCCTATTACATTAATTACAGAGCCTTTACAAAGAAGTACCAACAGAATAACAAAACCCTTTTGTTTTGAGTATTAAATGATTTTTGTGTTAAAATAAATAAGTGAATAGCCATGTGCTTCACAGGTACAATGCAATAAAGAAAACATTGCTTATAGAGATCTATATAGAAATAGATAGCTCTTCTCTACAGCCTTACAGAGGATTTACATGTCACCTGGAAACAATAACCTCAGCTGTCCTCATCAGCAACATGCAATTACTGCACTATATGCCTGTTTCCGCAGCCAATTACACAGAGGAAAAGTACGTCCACCCCACTTATTGGCTTGACCTTTGAGCCCATAAAACAAGATGGTGAATTATTTGTAGCTTTTGGACTCATTATGGAGACAGCTGCTTTTCCTTTCTATCTTCAAAATAATCACTGCTTTTATACTATTTTAATTTCTCTTGGTATTTTAGGTATGTCTCACTATATGTAACAAGGTCTAGACTATTTTTGGTTGGTTTTGAATATAAACATAATTTAAATTATGAGAAAAAATAGTTTTCATGGACTATTTACCATGTCTTTGGTTTTCACAATTTTTTCTACCATAAGACACATCAAGTCTAACCATTGCATAATATCTCATTTTGGTTTTAAGCCAAACTCTTGTCTTGGAACATTGAATGTAACATGTTCACACAAATTAGATTACAATTACAATGAGGTAATTTAGCAGACGCTTTTATCCAAAGCGACTTACAATTACATGGTGCTATTACATGGAGCGGGTAGGAGTTAGGCATCTTACTCAAGGATGCTTACAGGTAGGCCAACTCTGGAGCTCGAACCCATTACCTTCAGGCTGGGAGTCCAACACCTAGACCAGTAGGCTATCCTGCCCCCTAGATTTAGACAGTTTTAGTGCCTCTGCAATCACATCTGATAGAGTTCTGACAGTGCCAGAAATATTGGATCAACACGTCTAACAAGGCGCCGCTGCCTAGTGATGTGAGGTGAGACACTGAGCGGGACTTTAGTGTCAATCAACAACATTATATTGCATTGATCACATTGCTTCAGAAAGCAATATTCTTATAATGAGGCTGATTCTGTGCAGTTTAAAGCAGCCTTAATATCTACTTTACAAACACCATGTCTATGGTGGAGATAACCCTGGAAAGGCCACCATCTTGGACAGAGCTGTAGCAGCCATGACCGTGACAGTACAATCTGTCACACACTACAAGCTTGATGGCTTTGATGGCTACATGGCGGGGAGAGCAGCTCTCAGACGGGGAAAAGGCAGTGACTTTCAAGGTGATAACAGAACTGCACTCATTCTGCATGAATAAATTGGCTTTAACAGCGAGACGAGTGGTGGTGGCATAACTGTCTTGTTTTTTATTTGACAAACAAATCAGTATATCCTCTTGTTTACTTCCGTTGTATACATTAACATAACCTACATTACACAAAAGCTTAACATCTGTACAGACAGCAGTGTGCAGTGCGTGTATGTGCTGTATAGGACAGGAATTGCATACTTAGTATGCTCTTCAGTGCCCGTCTTGAGGGAGTATTGGTGGGGTTAGCCTGCAGAATAGAAACTAACTAATACTACCTCCTTCTGCACTGACATCTGGCATTGAAAGTACAGAAATACTGGTGGAGATGCTTTGAAGTGACACAGATATTGTGTTCTGCTGTATAGAAGTTGGGTGTTTGGTTTGTATGACTGTACAAATATATATTTTATTTTTGGGACAATCAACGGAGGTTTTCAAACACACTATGCACTAAAGTGTTGTTTTGCTCTCTTTTAAGCTTCTAGAGTGGGTGAAAACACCTATGGCTCTTTGCTGTAACAGTAAAATAGACCAGATACACATTTATATAGATACAAAGACACATAGACACAGCAGGCCCTAAAAGAGCACAGGCCACTGCTGCGATGATGAAGAGCTTTTGTCATAATGGCAGCTTTTAATGAACTCTCTCACTCTTATTCACTCTTGTGTGACACACTTTGTGTGTCTGTTGCGTACAGATGGTTTATGCGCTGCTCCAAACAGAATAACATAATTGTAGCGCTTATGAAACCATTTGGAGTTCAGGAATAAGGATAGAGAGAGATGTTATATGTTATTATCTAAAAATATAGCAAGAAACATTCTCCCTTCTTACCTCAGGTGAATAATTGCCATTTTTACATTGATTTAGGCTACTGTATAGGATAATGCCTTACTAATTAAATGCCACATTAGGCTAATGGTAAAACACTTTAATGTAAGCAAGGAAATTTCCTTTATTCATAGACTAATATGGTAGCCTATAAGCAATAAATTACAATGTAATGTGTTGAATGTTGAATTAACCAATTGATGGAGTGATGTGGGTAAATGAAATATTGATTGGCATCCATGTTCCATCCATTTGGGATTGAAGCTGCAGTCATGATGTGTCTTGCTGGTGTCGTATTTCAGAGCCCACGGTTGTGTGCTGTAGTGGTTTTCAGCTTCTCAGACAATCGAATCTGTCTGGTCAGATGTATTTTCATGGTATAGTAGCACATCCAGCCTCTGTCTGTAGCTTTGCCTCGCTAATACGTGTTTGTTGATGTGTCTCCCGAGTTACTATGGTATGCGTCACTGAATTACATAACTTCAAATGTTCACCTGTGCGTGTGAGAAGGAGCGAGAGAGCGCGCTACAGAGACTATGAGTTCGCATGTGCAAGTTGCTGTTTTATTTGAAAATGTGGGTCACCATCATGTGTGAATTTGGAACTTAGCACCCCTCCCCTTAAAGCTAATGTGATGGGGGGGGGTGCTGCTGCAGATTAGCCCTCGAATCAAACAGCCAATAGGTACACAATAAGTGGGAGAAGAGGGCGGGACATTGCCTGAATGGGAGGTCGGTACAGCGAATGGGAGAGGGAGAGGTGTTGAGAGTGCGAAATGCCCTTGCCTCAGTGCTGTGAAACAGCGGAGACGCAGTTGAAGGACAGAGAATAAAGACAGACTATCACACAAGCAGGTCCCCAGGGCATCAAATAAAGACGTAGAAGGAGAGTAGACACTTTTTTAAAAATAGATAGAGATAGGGATTTATTTATAAACAAGTATCCTACATCGGACAAATCGATACAATTATGACGAGAGCTTTCTAATTAGAAAGTTGAAGAATAGCATCTGGCTATTTTCTTCTTTTATTTAAATCAACTACCCTCATTGACCCCCACCCCTCCCTCTTTCCTCTCTGGACGCTGTTTGGATCCTCCTGTCATCCCGGCTGCTGAAAGAAAGTGCCAGCATGGAAACTGGAAGCCCGCGGAAGATTCAGTTCACTGTTCCCCTCCTGGACACCCACCTTGACCCAGAAGCAGCCGAGCAGGTAGGCTAAAAGAAGAGGTACAAGCATGAAAAGTGGGGCGGTAGACGTACATTAGAAGGATAAAGGTGGTTGCGTGAGGGATTTTACAAAGAAAGTTGTATGCCTAATACCACAAAGACAAATTTCCTGAGCGGAATTTGGAGCGGAAAAAAACGGATGGTATCAGCGTTGTACCAAATAACGCAGGTGCAGACTTGGCTGGGGAACCGTAATGAGAGAGAAACGCATCGACAGTGCACTGTTGGTTTCCACTTACAAAATCCACGCTAACCAAACACCTAATGAGAAAGTACGCAATGCTGCAATAAAATGTATAATGAATTGAGGAATAAATTACAAGCCACAAGCCACTTAGAGATAAGCAGTATAGAGAGAGAGAGAGAGAGAGAGAGAGAGAGAGAGATAGAGAGAGAGAGAGAGACTCCCATGGGCTCATTGCTGTTTTCATTTCACTGACTGCATATGATGCCGCATTATTAGAAGAAAAATACCAATGTATTAGGTTACTTAGTATGTGTAAAGAGTGGTTTCCAATCTAACATTAGAATTTAATAATATTCTATGCAAGGTGTGGAAAAAGTGGAGTCATTAAAACCACTGCTAAAAACGTCTATAGTCTACTGTAGGTTGTGGTGGCGTAAGTCAAAGATTAACCGCAGCAGAACGTCTACTCACTTATAACCCCACAGGATCTAATGTTCCCAGCATCATGTCTTGACAGCGAGCGCAGAAACCTTAGCAGCGGCTGTAAATACAGTATGTTATGAGAGCACAGCTTGGTTCTGTGGAGAATTAAGTGAAGGATGTGTCCCACTTCCTCCGTTTTATATATTTTTATATATATAACATAAACAGGGCAGGCCATTTATAATAAATGAACCCTGAGTAAAACCAGCAAAGATTTGTGAGACCGCTAGTTTTCTCTGTTTCCTCTGTTTCTGTGCCTCTCTCTCTCTCCTTCCCTCCCTGCCACTGCCATAGACGTCTCAGAGGATGCTGGCGTATGTCTGTCACTTCACTTGTCTGTCTCACACAGATCTGTGCATGTGGCTGCACTGATAACGTGTGTGTGCGCAGGTGTGTGGGTGTGCATGAGAGACGAGGATACCGATGAAGACTCAGCTAAACTACAAAACACACAGCAATATAGACATACCGTATTGACAGATTGCATTGCAAGGTTCAGGATGAACCCCATTAGAACAAAGATTATGGCTGCCATGTCATTTTGGGTTCAGAGGTTAGCCGCTTAGAGATCGATATTCAGACGCAATAACGTCTGTGTGCGTAAGAGTGCATATGTGCATTGCCGACATTGTTGGTGAGTGTTAATTTCCTGTGTGTTTACAAGGATTAGGTGGTAGAAACCATGGTAATTCATATTTAACGATGGTGACAGATGTGCCAGTGTGTTTTGCTTTACATGTGGGAAATCAACAGCAGTTTTATTACCTCATAGTGTTCTTCCTTGCATAAGATCGGGACGGTAGAATGTCACCCATGAGATTGGTAGCCTTCATGCTAGCAGTGAGTAGGTCTGCTTTAGTGTACTGTATGTGTCCACATTCTACTATACTAAAGCTATATGCTAGATAAACTTAAAGTAAAAAGGTTACAAAGCATAAAATAATATGGTAATTGATTATAGCAGTGGGGGGTCGGCCTTAAATCAGGGGTTCCCTTTGATCTACAGTATGATGTCACTATTGAGCCATACAAAATATAATATTACAGTCCTTCTTTTATCCTACTTACATTACAACATCTGAATGAAACATTCACCGCTTACGACAGTCTACCAACACACATTGCAAATACAAAGTCTGTATCCTTTTTGCATCGACAGAAATCTTCCTTGAGATAAAAGCTGCAATTTTCTTTTGTTGACAAATCAATATATGTTTTAACTGTGTGGTGGAGTAAGGTGACACAATACTGCCGACACTATTAAAGTACCTCGTTTGGAGATTCTCTCTGTAGACCTTTATTCATTTTGCTGTTATTGACCAATTAGATCTGCGTTATCTGCTATGCCATCTTTATAGTTCCAACATCTTTTTGGCTGCCCTAGAGTGAGACAGCAGGTGGAAATAGCAGCATGTTGGCGTACAATAAACAAGGTCTTGTAAAAATAGAGAAGGAAATATAAAAAAGTACAATTAAGCTTTTGAATTTTTGCTTTAAAGCTCCATAGGCTTTAAATGTTTTGTCCCCACATTGTGCCCTGTCTGGGCACAATATATTATGCTACGGCACTATTCTTTTTTGAAAGCTGTCATATTATTTTGACTTTCAGCAGACCAGTACACTGTATTTTTTTAGTTTAGGTTGAAATTTTGTTAAAATGTAGGATACTGGCTCAAGGACGTCGGGCGACCAAACTAACCACTATCCCCGCTCATTCTTTTAACTAACTCAATTATTGGTTCACATTGGCTGGACATGGAGATTGTTAGTGTGTCTTTAGTTTTTGTCTTTGATCTTAGCAAATGTAATCTAGTGCCTCTTAGTGCCAGCATTGAAGAGTCTCTCTCTCTCTCTCTCCCTCTCTCTTTCTCCATGAACTTAATGACTGAACAGAGATAATTCTTGGACATTTGTTGCTGACAATGCAGACTAAAACTGAAATGTGTGGAGGCCAACAAAAACAATGTTCTTGGTCAGGGTCAGGCTCGTCCAAGATCACACACTGGGTGATCTTGAGTCTGGGGAAGTTCTCTATGTAGCTAGTTAGGCATGGCTCTCTGATAGGCTCTGTGACCTCCCCTCAGGTTGCCTTTTGATAATGTGTGCCCTGGTGTCACGGCCTTGCAGCGGGAGCCAAGGGAATCAAGGTTGTCTGTGGAGGTGGGCGTGCTATGAAGTGTATGAAATGGGCAGTTTGAGCACTGATACATCTTTATCTGTTCCCTACCTATTGTCATCAATAAACCTCAACCGACTCGGTTCATCTCAGATTCTTCCTTCCACATCACATGTATGTACGTATCCTGAACATCACAATATCACAAAGCACAGTTAAATGTGCCAGAAGATGAGAGATGAGATACGAAAATGTCTCTGTTAACAGTCTCTCTCCCTCTCTCTTTGTGTCTGGGTGTCAATGAGGCCATCTAGCTCGCACTTTACAGCAACGTTTGTATTTAAGTCAGATCAGATCTATTAAGTCATTCAATAGACGCTTGCTTTCTTACATAGTGAAATTATGTACTCTTCCACAATAACAAACAGGCTTCCCTTTACCTGCATACAAATATAAATTCTAGCCAGGCCACTGTCTGCCACACGTCAGACACAAGACACCTCTCAGCTCTGTCAGACTGAAAAAGCATGACCAATGCTTTGGCTGCCCGCCACCGGGAATTGACTTTGGCACGGCATTAATTCTGACCACTGTGGTCAGCCACTGTGTGTCTGAGCCCGCATGGCACACTGTACCAGTGTTTAAGTGTGGTGACTGTTGCACCAGGGGTCTTCATCCATAGTTCAGTGCTCCCAGCATGATGAGCCAGCCTCCGCGGAGCACTCCATGTCAGTCACGGCGGCTTCTGAGGTCTGGGGCTCATGCTGAGAAGCCCGTACTCACTCACACAGACAGACAGGCGTGACCCTTACCATCACCTTGGCATCCGTGCCTCTGTACCTATTAGCGCAGAACAAATGTAGCTGAAACAGGCAGAGGCCTGGGTGTATCAGCCAAGGTCTAGTAACCGTGTGGTTAGGAAGGCGCAATGTCAGATCAACACCCTTAAACACTACTGAACTTTTTATTTTTCATTCATATGCATTCAGATCGTAAAATCTCTCTAATAAAGGCAGGATTCTTTGTGTGTTTGTCTGTGTGCCTGTCTGTTTGTATTTCGATTATGTCGAGAACCGTTCAGAATGAATTCACTTTGTATAAACGAGAGACTAGCGCTAGCCGGAAGCGGAGGGGCTCGCGCGGGCGGGTTTTAGCTCCGACTTAAAAGTCCCCGATTACAGGATTATAATACAGTTCTGTACTGAGACAAAGGAATACTGAGACAACGCAAACAACGCAGGAGACGTGTGCACTTAGAAGCGTGGGGAGGCGTCAGGTTGGCCCCTGTGAACGGGCACTGCACTAGTAGTAATAATGACAACATTGTATCCAAATCTTCACATTTTCTGGCCGCGCCCTAACCTGGTTGAAACCATCCTGATATTGCTAGCTGCACCTCTACGATTTGCTACGCTTTACATCAGTCTGGGAACACTCAATAGCAAATAGTTTGGCAGCCTATAGGTGTCAATCCAATCATTACATCATTATCCAGCGATTGGACCACCTTAATCAGAACAAATAAAGAAGAATCTTTAAGATCAACCAATCCGAACAATACCAATGTGAGGATGATTTTCTGATGATACTTGATTGCTGTCGGCAACAACTATCCACCTGGACACTGGTTCACTAGCTGACGGTTTTCAATTGAGAGTTCCCAGATTGATAAGTGAAGTGAAGCAAAGCAAATTTTAGAGTAGAGGTGGAGCTTGCAATAACCAGGCTAGAATTTGAGAACCACTTCGGTCTGTTATGTTGTGTTCATCTAATTCACTTCTGTGTTTCATTTAGCATATCTTTGTATTGAACATGACATCACCAGTAATTCCTGCTTAAAGGATGGCTACACTTTAATGGGTTGGGTTGCAGAAGACAAAAAACATATTCCTTAATTCCTTTATCTGTTTTGGGTTGATGTGTAATCTCTAAACTGGGAGAAATGAAATGAAATTGCCTGTATCCTGAATTTATCTAATAACATCCACACAAAATAATCCTTGCACAGGACATTTATACATTTTCCATTAGAAATTCCTTTTAATGCAGTCCTTACTGGATGTTCTATTGCAACATTTTGACTTAATATTATTTCATGAATGCCCCTGTTTGTCCTAAAAGAACACTGTCGCATATTGTGATACTTCAAATATTGAGATCTTTGTCCTTTACTCAAAATTAGATCTGTCTCAGGAAGGCCATTTTATGTTGCGTTATCATAACATACAGTATGTATCTGTTGTAAATTAAGGCAATGGAGCTCTGCCTTAGGGAATATACATGCGGTGCTGTCCCCTAACCCCTTCTATTGAGCAGCAGAAAATTGATCCCGATTGCTTCCAGCAAAATAGAAAGAATGAAAAATACATGTACATATTTTGATACATGTGCAAGTGAATAGTGTATGTTTACAAATCAGTTACTAGACAACAAAGATTGAAGTGAACTTGTGTGTTAAACCTGTGGTCTCCCAGCTCAGGTTTAACATAAATCAATGAGAAGGAAGATTAATAGAACTCACAGCAGTCACAGCGGAAAGACATAGGAGAGAAAGTGAAAGAGACATAAAGAAAGGTCGGAGAGATTAAAAAGCCGAAATGGAGAAATTAAGAAAAAAGTCACTAGTCTAGAGATCTAAAGTCCCATGAATAATTACTTTTATTCAGAGTCAAATTAAACCATGCTTGGAACGAGTCTGAGGAGATTTATGATGTCTGCTCACCTGCACAGTGGAGCAACATAACCCTAAACAGATGATGAGAAAAGACCAAGAGTTCAATTGAAATCCTTATTCATTCTTGTGAATATCAATATTAACTACAGGTTTCAACTGATGGATGGCCTTTTTGTTTGTTTAAACGTTGACCTCTACACCTTACACACAGTCGAGTCGAGCTGAGCTGAGTGCACATGCAGAGCGCAAAGGAGACACACAGAGGCTGGGTAGCGGTGAAAAGCTGCTACACACAGCAGTTTTAATAAAGAGATGTACAAACTCAGTAGGCAAACAAACTGGTGTGGAGAGTAGTGGCAACCAAACACAAAACAATCACTGACAATTCCCCTCATCAACCCTTCCGCTTATATAGCCACCAGGAGAGGGATTGAGAACAGGTGTGTATAGCTGCTGGGGTCCGCTGGTTGTGTGGATGGCCGTTGTGTGAATACACCGGCGAGTTCGAACGGGCAGGGGAGGCGGTTCCGGTATGTCAGTATGTCTCTAAATACACAGTCCTCCTGATTTCATCTCCACTACATTTAACAAGCGAGTGATCTCAGATGGGGACGTGTAATGAAAAAAAAAAAACTTAAAACACCCGAGAGATTTCATCATAACGTTATCACACCTAAAACACAGAAAACACACATTATCACATTACAGCAGTGGTTCTTAACCTTGTTGGATGTACTGAACCCCACCAGTTTCATATGCGCATTCACCGAACCCACCGA